>JAAKBH010000706.1:0-139915 GCA_019776075.1 Amaranthus palmeri | reverse complement strand
GCACTACATTCCATCACCGTTTAGGGATTCTATCCCTTAAATTACTGTTCATATGCCTATCTTTTCACTGTTCATTTATATATATATATATATATATATATATATATATATATATATATATATATCTGTTCATCAAAATATATCATATTATAACATGTTAAATAGAGAAAATTCAGGTTTTTTTTTGTTTGTGCATCCAGAGATGTTTTATCTTTTTTAATAGATGTACAAGTACAACTGAACGAGTCATCTATGACGTTAAACAGACTGACCCGTTTTTTAACAGGTTTCATGGGTTCGATCATTTTTTGGGTTTGGGTCAACATTTTCAGGTTTCATGCTTTTTTTTCGGCTAGATTGAATCAATATTTTCCATGTCTAATCACAAGAGCCAAGGTTATTATACTCCTAAGTTTCCTACCAATATCTAACCTCTGGCTGAATGTTGGACACAGGACATCTGGAAGAAGCATGGGGAGCGAAAGTGGAATCCATTAAAGTGAACACAAACACATGTTATTGAATGTGAACTTGAACCAAAGTGATACAGCTTTTTTACATTTGTATGATTACAACATAAACTCCTTGCGGAGAAAAAGAAGCAGCATCCAAAACAAAACCCATCTACAACACCAAAGGTAGGGAGGAAAATCACAAAGCTCGCTGCAGCCTGTAGTCGTATTAATATACCACGTATATACATCTCCATCTCAACTAAATTGTTATACTTTGAGATCTTTTCAAGGAAAACATAAAAATTCCATTGGGACGGAAGAATAGGCCACGGTGCTTCAAAACCTGTCTAAAATTTTGGCAGTAAAACCAGCACTTCGGGCCATTGAAAATTGCAGGAAGAGAAAAAAAACACTGATCTGATTATATGTAGTCATGTAGCATCTCTTCTCTGACAGCTGAGCAAGCGAGAAAAGACGTCTCCCAATTCAACCTTGGAACACCAACAAGTCTTCCCTAATCATTTTAAACAGGCACAGGATGACAAACTAAGGCACATTCTGAACACAAGGCAGTACTGTACTACTATGGATGTAAAATCAGGCATCACGTCTGACAAAAACTATTTTAGGACTCGGAATAAGCTGAAGAACACAGTTGGTCAAAACAGGCTTCGGCTCTGTATCAGATTCAGGCACAAGTTTTATCTGCACAATTCAGTAATATTCACAAGTAATTAAGAAACAAAGCACTATATAGCAAGAAAGAAGCAAAAGTGATAATGACTACCTCCATATGCTTTTATGAGAAAAACACCACAAGCACCATTAACCTTTTCAATACAAGTTATAATGATGTTACCAATAAAATGCAAAAACTGGCCTATATTTTTGAGAAAAATTGGCCAGCAAGTTGTGTTTTAATTAAAGTACATGAGCGAGTTACAATACCTCTAAGGCTCTAACATAGTGCAAAAATGCGGTTTTGGGTGGCAGTAACGGCTCTCGTAGTCAATGTAGACGGTTTTACGGGTCTCTCGGCCTACATTTCGACCGTGATATGATGAAAAAAACCTTTACAAGATGGTGATGTGGGTGATATTTTAACTTAAAAGTAATGTGACTGTCATCTCACTAACCCAATTCTTAATAAAATGGACAATCTGCCTGTAATACTACTATACTTCATCATCTTCTATTTGTAAACCCTCACCAGTCATTCCAGGACAAACGCACTTATCACAGACAATAATCCTCCAAATTTATTTCCTAATCCATCAGAATTCTCACCTTGATGGATTAGGGCTTTCTGATTGTTGCAGGGTACAGTTTTTGCACCATATGGATTTAGATAATTCCCACAAAATAACACAATTGACTAAATATTCTACCCAATATGTTTTCATGGTAACATATCTAATACTCTAAACCAATAAGGAAAATAATACAAACACGAAGAAGGAAGTTGAAGATAAAAAGAACTCCCAGACTAGATCCTTATTGCTATTGATCTATACTATCTAGCATTATGATTGCTTATACTAATCTGCCATCAGTTAATTTAGAATAAATAGATCACATACAATATCCAATTCCTACAACCCCCGCCAAACAAAACACAGTTAGCTATCAGAACTCAGAAGTACCATGCCCAGAGCATCAGTAAGAATATAAACCTGATAGTGCTCAATCAATGACGCAAATATAGAAGCAATTCCAAGAACAGAAAACCTCTGGCCAACACATGCACGTAGACCAGCTCCAAAAGGAAGAAACGCAGCATTCTTATATGGATCACTGAGAACATAGGATTCCTCTCCCAAATTATCAGACAGATCAGCTGCAGCTACACCAAAGTTAGCACCCATGAGAAAAGTAGCATATTGATCATCTAACAACAATCTTCCCTTGATTTAGTACAGGGAATCTCAGATTGCACTTTACAAAGAGAAGTCTGATCGAACAGCTAACATGTCACTACACCAAATACTGAATACATAGTGATTATAAAATAGAGAAGAGAGCGTAAATCATAAGGCCATAGAGAAGCCCGTGAAGCATGTCTCTTCTCTATCCGAAAATTGAATCACCTTTAGCATCTCAAAATATGTATTATTCTTTTGTTCACAAATAGAAACTATGAACATTGAAACAGGTGAAGGGAAAAATATGCAAGATGTTTTCTCTGTGCATCAGCCAGCCTACGTATCAAATGAAATTTTCAAAAAGGATTGTCTTATGAAATAAAATTATTATAGGTACATTTAGTAGCAAAATTGTAATTAGTTATAAATGGGTGTTAGTGATAGTCTTAGTAGTATAAAAGGGGACATAAGGATGTATTTGAGTTTATGAAAAAAAATGAAATAAAACAATATTCTTCTCCTCTCTTCTGTTTTTCTCCTCTCTTCTGATTGTGCTTGGCTAATGCCATAACTGATCTTGGAAATCCAAGATCTTACCCCTGAATAGCTGTGCAATTGTGCAGCAGCTATCAAAATTCCATACTGATCATATGAAACAATAAAAGACCCAATCTATATTGATCATATGAACCACATACAAGCCCCATAATATAAGAGAGAAAATAATAGAACAGGGAGAAAACAGTCACAAGAAATTATAGTAGATGCAAGAATTACTAATATAGATAAAGCAAAGAGAGTAAAACCTGTAGTTTCAGAACTTCTATGTTTAGAATGCTTCTCAGACTTTGTCAAAAAACGGTATGGATTAAACTTCCCAGCATCGCTTCCCCAGTTGAACTCATCCATTTGAACCAACTGTAGAGGTGCAACAAGCAGAGCTCCAGCAGGGATGTGCAACCCATTTTTAAGATCAAAATCTAGAGCAAAGCATAGAGAATTAAAAAAACATGGTGAAGAACAAAAAAGACCTACAAAAAGTTCTCTCTCATTGCCTGATTGATAATCCATAGGCGTAAGCTATATCTTTAAAAGTAAAATGATCCCCGAACCCCAAAATAATACAAACCAATCCCTCATTGTCACATTGGGAAAGCCCATTGAAACCTTGACGATAGAAACCATCACGAAAGATGAAAATCTGTTTAAAGCTACACAGTGGTAGGTTGAAATAAACAAAGAAAGATTGATTATGAGAATGCAAAAGCTATTTTTGATTGAAAGAATAATTTGATCCATAGTTTAGTTTCAATAGTAAGTAGATTCAAGCAGGTTTCAAAACTCATTTTCCTTGGTTTGGTTCTTAATACATACTCCCTCGGAATCATTTTAGATGTCCCATTTGGGTTTTCACAGTTATTAAGGGTGGTGTGGGGTCCATTAAAAAGGTGGTAGTTGGGTATTTTAATTGCTTAAATTAATTGTAAAGGTGGTAGTTGGGTATTGGGAATTGGAAAAGTGGGGGTAGTTAGGTAAAAAATAGATAGACAAAAAAGGAAATGAGACAAATGATATGATTTTGCCAAATAAGGAAATGGGAAATCTAAAATGATTCGGAGGGAGTATATTTCAAGAGAAAGAAAGTAGAAGTGCAGAGGAGGCCGAGGGTACCAATAGGAGGAATAAATGAAAAAAAGTATGCAATAGGGACAAACAAGGGGTAAACCTTTACAGTTAACTGTTCTCATTTCTTGAGAAAACTTTTTTCAACCTTAATAAAAACTATTCTCAACCCTAAAAAATCAAACATAGGAATGGAAAACTGACTTCTTGTAGAAGAGTTTATCTGAACCAACTTCATTGCTAGCCCTGACAAAATTTTCAAAAAGTTTCTATCAAACAACCCCCAAGGATGATCCAGTTGAGGCTACAACTTTTAGGAAAAGCTTCCACACGGGGCACACAAAATAGCCCCCCCCCCCCCCCCCCCACCCTCTTGTTTTTTTTTGACATAATCAGATATAATCAAGTATATCAAAGGTCCAAATGCATGATGGATATTAGAGCTGAGTCCATTAAAAAGATATCGAGTGTATATACAAAGATAGTATACATCCTATTCATACAGACAAAAATATGAGCATAATATGATATAATAAATCTATTTATACAGTAATCATAGCAAAGTAGTTCGTACCATGTTTTAAGGAACATCTCTGCAGCAGAGGTCCAGCAGGGAGAAGACGAGCTGATTCATACAAAGTAGCCATTAAGAGGTGCATCTCACTGACATCCTGTTTGTTTAGATTTTCTAATCGTCTTTTTACAGTAATTATCTCTGAATAAATCTGCAACGGAATCAACAGAATGAAGTTGAGGTTTGATATACTTTCTAAATTACTTCCACTAGGTAGAAACATGAATGAAAATGCAAGCCAACTCATCCTATAATGGTGTCAAAAGAACTCATAAAGATTGTTCAATAACCCATAGGCCAAACTAATTTGCAGCAATGAACAATACTGAAAAAAGAAAACCATATCACAGCAGTGTTCGCTATTGTGTGGTATGCTCACTTCAAAAATCAATACAAATCTACAATTAACAATTCAATACTCCCTCCCTTCCACCACTAAGTTCACATTAGCCTATCGCACTCTATATTATACAACAATTCAATCTATAATATCTAATTATGCATAATATAAATTGTAAAAAGTTTATATTAATAAAATTTACGTTGAGAGGATTCAAAAAATATCCCTCTGGACTATGATTCAACTTATAGATTAAGAGTAAGAATTTAAAAGATCAAAAGATTGATAGATGAACAGAGCCCAAAAGCCAAATGGGAACTAAGTAGTGAAAGGGAGGGTATCATTTATTTCTTCATATCTACCTAATCTCAATATTTGTAGGAATGCTGACTTCTTTTTTCTGCCTATCACTTGACGGAATTTTATGGCTTCTTCTAAAAGACTTTTTGTTAACAGAATTATAACACCCCTGCTGTACCTGATAAATTACAATTGCTATAGATATTAGGACTCAGATGGTCCAAGAAAACCTTAAAAAATTTGGATTCTTAATAGCCTTGACAAGAGGGAATTGACAATTAGCTTTTATGCGTCCAAAGAACTTCTGTTACTATCACTTGCTCACTCAGTTATGTGGACAACGTACATCTTCCTATATAAAAAAGAGAATAAAATGTCCTATACACATGAAATCATAAAAAGTGAATCCATACAAATTAGTACAAGGAAAAAACTTTGTTCAGTAACTCAATAATACACAGACCATGGCCATTTTAGAATATAGATTTCCTTAATTTTCCCTTTTCTGTCTCAGCCCAATTCCCAGTTCAGTCATTAGATCAGGATTCCTACAAAAGGCACCACACTACATGCATCAGATTGTCCTAATATCAATTGTTTCCCACCCACAAAAATTTCTCAAAGTTAGAGTTCATCCTAAATGATTGCCAGGCATGAATGGGAGCACCTTTCAAGCACATATATATGAAGTACATATTCACAGAAAAGCAACTCAGGAAAATGTCCCGCATTCTTTACAACTCATCTTTTGAGCTCTCAACAACTACAATTTAAATATGCATGAAGACTGATACGCTACCAATCCGATCCAATAATGATATCCTTCTTCTATAGAGGATCCATCCAGATTGCCGCTAACACAGGTAGCAAAAGGGCCACAAGTACACATGAGATAAACCCACAATCAAAGAAAAACAGTACCCCTACCAGAAAAGAAATATTCTCCTAATTATGGGCACATAATAGTGTATGCATCGAAATAGCATGCACAATATGAACTTTCATATGAAAGAACTATAAAAGCAATTCTCCATGACACCTAAGCAGAGTCACATCCTAAGTGCACAAAACTGAATCTATTTATTAATCCCACCATCATTCACATGACCAAATTGATATCACCAACAACCCAGGTGTTGTTAAACAGAAAGACCAATTTTGAAAGAATAAGAAATAGCTTTGAAAGAAAAAAAATGCAATTAATTCACCTTTTCCTGTATCTCAGGATGCATTGAAAGTCTGGCCATAATGTTACTAATCAAACCAGCAGTCGTTAGGCAACCATGAAACATCATTCCCATGACGTATGCACAGTGTTCATCCCGTTGATTCAGATTACAACAAAGCTCCTGTGAGCTAGGATTCATTGAAGAAGTCATACTAGATGCAGCTTTCCCACCTATTAGTTTAGCATTGTTGTAACAGTTGGGTTGGCACAACAGCTTGTAGTTCAGCTGGCACTGTAAAACAATATCTTGAGTTAAGGCTTTCAGCTTTGTGCACAAATGCTGATATTTCCAGTAACTTCTTTTCCAGAATGGAGGAACATTATATGAAGCCCAAAAGCAAGCATCTTTTGCAATCTTCATCAGGAGATCCTCATAAGCATTAGCCTTGGACCAATCAAAGAACCCATCACCAAAAAATGTGGCTCCTAATATGGAGAAGGCAACGCGTTGTGAAAACTTCTCGCAATCAAGGGCTCCCTCTTCCATGGTGTCACATATTCTTTCCATTACAGAATCTACAACTCTTTCAGTCATTGCATTTGTTTTCTCAAGCAACCTCTCATTTAACTCCACAGCCAAAGCTTCTCTTCTACGTTTGACCTGAAGAATTGCACCACAAATTAATCATGATGTGAATGATGTCAAAGCAAAAATAAAGTGGCCCAATAAAAAATGAAATCTATGGGAATGGGATGAACCATGAACCAAATAAAATAGCCATAAAAAATCTAACATCCATCCCATAATTGAAGAATTTTGAGGCTAACTTCAATCAAAAAAATTCAAGCATCTTCCTGTAAAAATTTCATATCGTGGCTTTTGTCATGAACTAAAATGACCCCTGATGCCTCGTTCACTGAAAAAAATGACTTGTCTTTTTAACAAACAATGTACAAGTTGAAATTCAAATACTTTCCATCAAAATTGTATCAGAACTCTTATAAACATTGTTCAATCAACAAAGCAATAAGGTAGTGATCAACAAGGAAGAAACTTATCACTCAAATAGATAAACATAAAAGTTAAGGAAATTAAAGGGAATTTTTGTTCAATATATGAACGTGCAAATATTTCATTACATTATCAACACAATTAAGCATTTATTTCAAGTTTCCAATTAATTCTAGCATACCTTTTTAAATGAAGATACAAAGAAGCTTGACTGCCCAAAGGCCAAACGGTACACCCGCCCAATCAAAGGCAATTTATCAGCAGCCTTCAAGAGCATTTCTTTTATAACCAAAGGATCCTTTATAGACACTAATAGCTGAGTAGGGCTAAGCCACAGCTTTACAACTGATCCATACTTCTCATGTGACTTATGCAAGAGTTCTGGTAAAGAAAAGAAAGTTAGACCCCGAAAAGGCTATAAAACAGAAGTATTATGCTATAAAAATTTCACAAATGTCTGTTATAACCTTCTCACTATTGATAATTAGAGTATGCCTTTTTTGATTGGTAGTTTTGCTTGAGACAAGCAATAAATCAGAAAGACAAATGACACTAATTGAAAGTGTAATTCACATCGACTAAATTTTGGTGGCATTTTATTTAACGTACCCAACATCGGCGTTATTTTTAATTAATATTTTAATACTTAACCATGTAGATTAAGGAAGAAAATTCAAAATCTCAAAAATTAGCTTAACTGAAAAGCATACGACAATTCCAAATCATAGACATAAAACCAAGATATAACACAAAGACTAATATAGACTGACAAAGGCCTATGTCGGCCCTATGATGATAAACTATCCAAAATTCCTCCAATTAGGACTACTCTTATGCCTAACCTCAATATAATTGAATCATTGTTCCTTAATTTGCCGTCAACAATAATAGCAAGTTGATTACTTAAGTGAAAATCTTACCACAATCTAAATCTGTAGACACAAACAACCTTCTTATATATGAGTTCATTCAAATGTAACCAGTTGGTCATTGAACATATTCAAGTACTTAAAAAAACCGAATCATCAAGGAACCAATCACCAGCAATGATAATTGATAACCAAAACCCCTATTAAACTCCAAATGGAAAAAAAACAACCTCCTTCTAAATCAATTTACTACGATTCACTAGTCACGGTTCAAAAGCACCTATTAACATCCTAATATGCTTTCAATTTAACTAAATTCGACAAAGCATTGTCTTCGTGTGTCTATATACTGATCAAAACACTGAACACTTAACCAGCTCATAGCCTACAGAATAATATTTAGTGCTCAAAAATTTAAGCTTAAATCCAATAAACACACACTTAACTCCAAAAAACAAATAAACTCCATTTCACTTTTCACAGTCACAAACGCCAATCAGTATTCTAATACGCTTCCAGTTCTTATTAACCACAACAAAATTTGATTAAATCAGAGTCTTGAGATAAGGTCCTTAACAAGCAGATTATTAATAATTAATAACATCTCAAATGACACCAACAATTTGAGGTCAAAATCAATCAAAAAATCGTCCAAAAGTTTACCAGTAAGATCTTCATGTGGATTTGCACCAGTAAGGAGAACGGAATGACCATAAAAAGAAGGAGAAGGAGGACCAGGAATGCGACTACCATGAGACCATAATTTAAGAAGAAGAACAACTTTTCTAACCAGAAGTACCGTAATTCCAAAAAAAGAGATCCAAAGCAAGAGATTAATCTCACGAATTGCATAATCCCTCAAAATTTGATGAGAATCATTGCAAGAAACTACAGAATCAGATGATTTGCTGTAAAGACGGCGAGAGAGGAAGGTGAGGAAGAGAGAGAATTGCGAGTCGCATGGCGTCGTCATGGTGATGAGATCGAAAAAAAGAGTTAGGATTGCATTCAGAAGTGGAGCGAGATTGAAAAGAGTGGTAAAATCAGGAATGAGATTGATTGAAATTGTTTTGATTTGGGAATTGGGAATTGGGATTGGTTTATAGTACACCAATTGAGAGTGGATGTTTGACCTAGAAAAGAAATTGGGGGATTGATTGATTGATTGATTATTGGAAGTTGGAAGTACAAAGAGATGATGTGGGATTGTGACCGTGAGCAATTATACAAAAGTTAGAGCTACACGTCGGCACCGCACATGGGTTAGATTTGCGGTACACAAAATACCTCTGTACTCTGTAGAGCTAGCATCCGTGAGAAAAGTTCACCTTAAAAGGCCAAATCTTACACTATACTACTTCCTCCGTTCCATAATACTTGCTACATATTCCATTTTGGGAAATTTCTTATTACTTGCTACATTTCCTTATTTGGTAACAAACCAATCATTTAAAGTTATACCTACTCCTACTTTTATCCTACTCTATATCTAATTACTCCTATTTTTCTTTTTCATTTTTCAACAAATATTATTAAAAAATTTCAAAAAGCAACTTTTCACCTATTGCTCATCATTGCACAGTTACTCCTTAATATTTGTGCCCATGCAACGGTAGCAACTAAATAAGAACGGAGGAAGTATTTGTCTATTTCATACCTTTTAGAGGTGTTTATTCGGGTCATCGGGTTAATTTTGGGTCAGGTGTTCGAGTCAGTTTAAAATTGGGTTTTGTATTCACATTGATTTTTACATAATTGTAGATATATTTTCAAGTCGGGTCAACTCGGATTCGGTTATTAAGTCGGGTGTCTATCAAATCGTCGGGACTGTTTTGAACACCTCTGATCCAACTGATTTACACTTTTTTTTTTATTTTTGGATAATTATTCACCATTTGTTTTTAATCTCATTTATATATTTCAACTTTTTTAAGTTGATCACACAATTCTCTTCAAAAAAAAAGTTTATCACACAATTTATTCTCTTTCTTTATTAATTATCAGTATTCATTTTTTTCTTAAAAATCATTAACTTTCGCTTTACATCAAACTAAATAGAATAGAGAAAGTAGTAGTACTTATTATATTTTCTCTTTGATTTGTTTTAAATTACTTGTTATATCACTAATATTTGGAAAAAATTAAATATGTAATTTTTTTACCTCTATTTTATTTTTACTTTATTTATACCACATTAACTTTTATATTTATCATTATTTTATCTTTGTTTGCGACCGTTTTAGACACTATCTTATACAATGTCATATATAAGATAGTGTCTAAAACGGTCGCAAACAGGCTTAAAGACATCTTGGGGGAAATCATATCGATCAATCAGAGTGCTTTTGTTCCAGGTCGGCTGATAACTGATAATGCGCTGCTAGCTTTCGAAGCCTTCCATGCGATGAAACGTAGAAACAACGGGAGAAACAACTCACTGGCTCTGAAATTAGATATGAGCAAAGCTTATGATAGAGTCGAGTGGAGTTTTCTGGAGTGTGTAATGATGAAGATGGGCTTTAGTGAAAGGTGGATTCGGCGAATTATGAGCTGCATAACTAGTGTGTCTTTTGTATTCAAGATCAATGGGTGCATTCATGGGGAGGTCGTTCCTTCGAGGGGTCTGAGGCAGGGAGATCCTATTTCACCTTACCTTTTTCTTCTTTGTGCAGATGTTTTCTCGTCTCTTATATCGAAAGCTGTGCAAAGAAAGGAGCTTCATGGATTGAATATATGTAGAGGCTCCCCTACACTATCTCACCTCTTCTTTGCAGATGATAGTATTCTTTTTGCTAGAGCCAATGTTCGAGAATGCTCGGTGATAGCTAATATAATTAGCTTATATGAGAAAGCATCCGGTCAGAGAGTCAATTTCAACAAAACAGAGGTTTCTTTCAGCAAAGGGGTACCTGAAACTGTGAGGCAGGAGATTTTGGCTCTGCTTAGGGTTAATGAGGTCGAGCGGCACTCCAAGTACCTGGGTTTGCCAACTATCGTAGGGAGATCGAAGAAGGCCATTTTCTCGAGCTTGAAAGATCGCATCTGGAAGAAAATACAGGGATGGAAAGAGAAATTAATGTCGCGAGCTGGGAAGGAGGTCTTAATCAAAGCTGTGGTGCAAGCTATTCCCTCCTATATGATGAGCATTTTTAGAATCCCAGATGGCATTTTAGACGACATTCACTCAATGCTGGCTCGCTTCTGGTGGGGATCATCGACAAATGCTAGAAAGACTCATTGGCATAGTTGGACCAGTTTATGTCGCCCGAAGCGGAATGGGGGTATGGGGTTTAGAGATCTCAAGTGTTTTAACCAAGCTCTACTAGCTAAGCAAATGTGGAGACTTCATAACAATTCCAACCCTTTCCTTTCTGCGGTGTTGAAGGCAAGATACTACAAGCACGATGAGGCTCTTGAAGCTAGAAGGGGGTTCGATCCGAGTTTGACATGGAGAAGCATTTGGGGGGCAAAATCTCTACTCCTTGAAGGCCTTGCATGGAGAGTCGGAAATGGTGAGTCAATACGGGTGAAGAGTGACAAATGGGTGGTGGTGGATGGAAAAGTGAAGCAACCAAACCTTATAAATGCAGATTCTGATGATTTCATGGTTGTGCACCTAATTGATCACGATGGGCGTCAATGGAAAACCAACACTCTTCGTATGGTTTTTGATCAGGCTACTGTTGAAAACATCCTATCCATTCCAATTGCACCTAAAGATAGGGATGACCAGCTGTTTTGGAGTATCACGAAGGACGGGATATACACGGTGAAATCAGGATATTGGCTGAGCTTGGGTGGACATCAAATTGACGCAGCGAGCGAGGATAATGGGCTATGGAGGAAAATTTGGTGCTCTCAATGGCCACCAAAACTCAAACACTTCATTTGGCGTGCTTGCAAGGACTCGTTGCCTGTGAATGCTATTCGCCATTACCGACATATGACCGACTCCCCCCGTTGTTCTAGAAACTGCAATGAGATCGAGACTGTTTGTCATGTTCTTATGGACTGCCACAAGGCGAGGGGTTTATGGCAAAATCACCCACTGTGCTCACTGGTTCAAGATGCTCCTAGGTCCTCCTTTTCATGTACTTTCAAGTGGATGCTTTCACACGCCTCAAATGATGAATTAGGTGTTCTGTCTTCAACCTTTTGGGCTATTTGGTATTGCAGGAACCAGGAATTGTTGGCTAACAAAGTGTGTGACGTGTCCCATATAGCAGCATCCTTCTCAAAGCTGATAACAGACTATAATCAATACTCTCAGAAATTGAGTACTTCCAGACCCCCATGCGTCCTATCATATCAGAAATGGGAACCGCCCCTCGAAGGCTGGGTGAAAATCAACTTTGATGCACACGTCGGCTTGTCTTTACGAAGAGGATTGGGTGTGGCTGTCCGCGATCACAATGGCAAAATTTTACTAACCGGGACTAGGTGTGTTGAAGCAAATTGGAATGCTCATGTTTCGGAAGCTGCTGCTGCGGTCTATGCACTTGAAATTGCAAAGAGGTTCGGCTTTAACAATGTTCAATTGGAAGGGGATTCCTTGTTGGTGATTAATGCGATATCGAGACACGACAAAGGATATGCCCACATTAATCTGTTAATTGATCAAATCATCGAGTCTTCTGTTGATTTTAATATTTTTGCTTGTAGTTTTGTTCGTAGAAACGGCAATACCGTAGCGCACATGGTTGCTCGGTGGGATACCGGTGATGCGAATGAAAAAATATGTATGGATCCTTTCCCACCAAGTATCTTGACCTTGGTGGAGCTTGATTGCTAATTTAAATCAACAGGTGAATTTCAAAAAAAAAAAAAAACATTAAATTCTCATGTATTGAATTCTTAACCTTCCACCTTTAATCTGCTTAGTAAATTTTCAAATTCAATTTGACTACTTGAGCTAAATACAAAATAGAACTTAAAATAACAATACTACTCGCTATGAATATCTCACATTAGAATTATTTTTTAAATAACATTTTTTATCAATTTGCTCCCAACATACATTTTTACCTGTAACCCTATTATAATAAGTTATCATAATTGAAATAAAAAAGTAAAAAATAAATAAAAAAAACATGTTTCCGAAGTCCCAACCCTCCTCCCCTTCCAACACCGCAACCCAGCCACCTACATCAATACTTGTCACCCCCTTCCTATCCCTTAACACTGATAACCTCCCCCAACCCCTCATGCTACCGCAAGACCCCCTTTTCCCTCCTCGCTACCCCTCTCGACCATCATCTTCTGCACCGCTTTTGCCACCTAATCCAACCTAGACCACGCGTTTGGGTGACCCTTAACCTTAGCAACAATGACTATAAATTCCTGCTAAAACCCTATTTAACCCAACAAAGACTCAAAACAACATTAAAAGAGTGAGAAATCAAGATGTTTCCAAATAAGCCATATTGATTTGATGGTGTTAGGGTTTCGATCACTTTAATTGTCAGCATGCAATTGTGGTGGTGATGGCGATGAAATGCAAATGGAGGTGAGTGGTTGTTCATGATCGCCATTATTATGAGTGGGGTGGTAGCTGAGTACAAGGCTGAACAAAGTTGGTTTAAATCGTAAACCAAATCGGAATTTTAGTATTTGGTCTGGTCTACGGTCTAAATGGTTTGGTCGGGTTTTTTTCAAAACAAATTACGGTCTACGGTCTAAATGGTTTGGTCGGGTTTGCGATTTGGTCTCGATTTTTTATTTTCCAGACCAGACCAGACCAGACCAGACTGCAAACCGTACTATGGTCGAAAATTATTTTTTTTAGAAAAAATAGGTCGCTACCTTGATATTTCAAGATGTAATTAGTTTTATAAAGTAATATATACTTGAATGATGTTGAATGTTGATGTTATCAACTAATTATAAATTACTCCCTTCGTCCCATTAGTTTTGTCCACTTTGTAGTGGGCACGCAAAATAAGGAAAAATAGTAGTGTGGTATTTTTAGTGATTATAATAATTGAAAAAGGTGGTAGTGGTATTTTAAGTGAATATAATAATTGAAAATGTGGTAGTGGGGTATTTTAAGTGAATATAATAATTGAAAATGTGGTAGATGGGCTATTATTAAATAATATAAGTTGGAGAGTTGGGGGTATTTAGGTAAAAAGTTTTGCCAAAAAAGGAAACTGGACAATTAAAGAGGGATTACCCAAAATGGAATAGTGGACAAAACTAATGGGACGGAGGGAGTATTATATTTTAGTGATTGTAGGGCAAAATTTTCGCATAAATACATGTATTTATTTGAATTAATAATATAAAAATAAAAACTGTAGACCAGATCGGACCAAACTATTTTAAAACGGTTTGGTCCGGTCTGGTGATTTAGTATCAGACTAGATCAAACCGGACCATGTTCACCCCTAACCCTAGCTGAGTACAAAATTATAAGAGGCAGGTTGGTGGATTGCTAGGCGGTTGGGTGGGGTGGTGGTCGGTGTAGGGGGTTGGGTATGTAGGAGATGGCAAAAGAGGTGTATGACGTTTTTTCTTTTGTTTTTATCTTTTTAGTTAATTTTTACTTTTTTTTTTAAAAAAAAAGTAAAAGTAACTTGTTATAGTAGATTGTTAAGTAAGAATGGATGTTACGGGAAAATAGATAAGAAATGTTAGTTTAATAATATACTTTCTCCGTTATGAAATATTCGCTACCTTTTTATTATTGTCATTATTCATCGTTTAAGATTATTTTATATATTGCGGCTAATGTGTAAGAAAAAATATAGTCAAGTGAGATCTTGTTTGAATCGTCTAATCGCCTACTTTCATCATATTAACTTTTTATAATTTTTAGACGTATATAATTCAATATACGTCTAAAAATTATAATTAAATATATAATTCAATATAATTCAATATATAAATGATTGAAATAATGCATTGAAATGCGTAAAAAGTAAAATGTAGCAAGTATAATTGAAAGGTGAGATTATTCATAAGACCATGAACATTGTAGAGGATTTAACTTCCTCTTATCACTCTCTTTCCTCCTTTAAAGCTATCATCTTGAATGTGTAGAGGAAATAACAATCCTCTTGGTCAAGAAGATTGGTCTTGATCCTCTCCATGAAGAGGATGGAGATGGAAAGAAAAGGATTGAGTAGTACACTTGTCACAATCTCCAAGGACTTAACTTGTGATAGGGGCAGTTGGCGGCGCCTTATCCACGTCTTAAATTACTAAACCCATCCCGTTTACCCGTCATTTGTTATTGTTTTTTGCCTTTAATTAGTGCTCTTAGCATGGACATTGGAGAGGTATATTATACCTTCTTTACAGTTTTCTCTATTTTTCTCCATTTGATACATCATCTTCTCTTTCCTCCACATCATTTTTCACTATTTTCATCCTCTTTCTCACTCTCTTTTTTTAATTTGTCCAACATTCAAAGGATACTCTTTCATCCTTTTTTTTCTTTTTCTCTCTTACTCAAATATACCCCACTATACATTCATTTTATATTACTAAATTTAATAATTGTAATTTGTTTAATTATTGAAACATAAATATTATTTACCCAATTAATTTGTATAATTAATTAGAGTATTACTAGTCATAAAAAATTCAACCTACACAAAAAAATTCATAATTGGTAAAAAATTAAAGTGTGTGAAATATAAGACGTTGGTACGTTTAATTATTTCGAAATTTTATTTTACCGTTTTTTAAGACCGTTTTAAATAATACCATTGTACAAAAATCAAAATTAAATACAACCAATGAAATTGTGACATGTGTACTACTCAATCCTCTTTCTTTCATCTTCATCCTCTTTACGAAGAGGATTAAAAGCATGAACAACCATGAGGATTCACTATCCTCTTACCTCACCTTTTCCTCCTTTTAACCATCCTCTTGGATGTGTGGAGGAAGTAAGAATCCTCTTTGGCAAGAGAAAAGGAGTTGATTCTCTTCTTGAAGAGGAAGTAGAAAGGTGGAAGGGGATTGAATGTGGACAAAAAAATGGAGCCAATCTTACGTGAGAGGGAGAAAAAAAGAGGGGAAAAAAAAGGAAAAATGTATTTGGGACATGATTGCTCCACTTGGCACATTTTCATTGGTTGTATTTAAGTTTGATTTTTTATAATGGTATTATTTAAAACTGTCATAAAAAAACGGTAATTTTACGACACTCTTAGCTACAAGAAAAGAGATTCGTGATAGACATATACATATGTCTTTGAAGAGTGATTTGGTAGAGCATATGTGGGAAAAGTTTGGAAGCTCTTATGCAGAATAATTTTCGAATAGAAAAACATAGTAGTAATTTTTTTTAAAATTTTATGTTTTCCGAACATTTAATTAATGTATGTGCTTTGTTTTTTAAGTTATAAAATATTAAATTATGAATATCTTTTTGTGCGCTGCAAGACTAATAATCGCTAATAAATTAATTATACAAAAATTGAGTAAATAATATTTATCATTTACACAAATTACAATTATTCACTAGTGGAAAAAACGTCAATGACTGCGGTTTTTTAAGCATTATATGCTGCGGTTTTACCTCGCAGCACTTGTTATAGCAGCAGATGACAAAATAGGTATTTGCTGCGGTTCTAAAAATTGCAGCCTATAGTCATTTTTCAAAATTAAAAAAAAACATTTGCTGCGGACATGTACAACCGCAGCCTTTATGGGTTTTTTTAATTTTTTTTATTTGTTTTATACCTAAAGGAAGATCAGAAAACATTCAACTATCAATATACGAAATTAAAACGTAAGAATCAACTATCAATATAACCAAATCTCAAACATTCAACTATAAATACGAAATAATAAAATGTAATAATGAACGAAATAAAATCTAGAAATCTAGATCTATTACAATGAACGAAATAAAATCTAATAAAACGTAATAGTCAACAAATTACAATGAACAAAAAACGAAATCAAAACTAGAAATCTAGATCTTTTATTAATAACAAATTACATATAATCAAATCTTACCAAATCTTACAATATAACGAACATCTTACAAATCTTACAAAAAAACCAAATCTTATTACAATTTAGATCTCCTTATTCTTTTATCTCTTACGTTTCCCCTTTCTTCAGATTCAAAACCCTTATTTCTCTTTTTTCTTCTTCAATTCGATCCAATTTCAATCCATTTCTCTCTCTCTCTCTCTCTCTCTCTTTATCTCTCTCTCTCTCTCTTTTGACTTTTTACTCCAATCGTAATTGGTCTTCAATTTGAGAGAAATCAGAGAGATTGTAAGAACCAAAATGGAGAAATCGGAGGTCACGTTATTGGTGACCGTTTTAATTCTAATGTTTTCTGGTGTAATTCATATGAGAGCCGAATGAAAAGATGAAGAGCGAGAAGGGTGTTTATCAAGAGATCTGAAATCTCTAACCTCTAAAGGAAAAGACGCCATGGAAGGAGGAGATAAAAGAATAAGGAGAAGGATGTTTAGGGTTGAAGGAAGAAGAAAGCGGCGTTTAGGGTGTTTAGGGTTGAAGGAAGAAGAATGTGGCGTTTAGGGCGTTTAGGGTGTTTAGGGTTGAAGGAAGAAGATGAGGCGTTTAGGGTTTAGAAAGAGAAGTCTGAGATGAGGCGTAGGGTTTAGAAAGAGAAGAGTTTTTTAAGCTTATATATATGAATATTAGCAAAGGCTACGGGCACAACTAAACAGCAGCAAATAATTGTTCCAATTTTTTTAATCTTATTTTGTGCTATATTTTTTTCTGCCTTTTTTTTCTTCTATTAAAGGCTGCGTTTATTAGGAACCACAGCTAATGTTTAGCAGCCAATAGTTTTTTTTTCACTAGTGATTAAATTTGGATAGGAAATATAATGTGTAGTGGGGTATATATGAGTAGAAGAGAGAAAGTGAAAAGAGGATGAAAAATATATACTTGGATGTTGGATAAATTAAAGGAATAGAGCGAGGAAGATGATGTAAATAGTGAAAAATGATGTGGAGGAAAGAGAAAATGATGTGTTAAATGGAGAAAAAAGATAGAATTATGAAGAGGATATATATGTCATCTTCATTGTTCATGGTCTAAGAGCAATCCTCTTGCCCAAGAGGATTGTGATAAATCTCTCCACATTAAGAGGATACCCTCTTGGATGTTCATGGTTACCTACTTCATTACTTGTATTTTTATTTTTAGTTATTTGTAACTTTCATTGTTTTCTTTGATTCCCAAGTGTACTGACCCTCAATTGCTTAGTGACTTCCGCCCTATTAGCTGCTGCAATGTTACTTATATATAAAATTGTCTCCAAAGTCCTAGCAAATAAACTCAAACCCTTCCTTGGTGACATCATATCGGTTAACCAAAGCGCTTTCATCCCGAAACGCTTAATAACCAATAATGCGTTGATTGCGTTCGAAACTTTCCATGCTATGAAACGTAGAGGGGATGGGCATAATAACTCATTTGCTTTGAAATTAGACATGAGTAAGGCGTATGATAGGGTGGAGTGGAGCTTTTTGGAGCGCGTTATGATCAGAATGGGGTTTAGTGACAACTGGATAAGGAGAGTTCTTGGCTGCATCTCTAGTGTGTCCTTTGCTGTGAGAGTCAATGGGTGTGCCTTTGGTGACATTATTCCATCTAGGGGGTTGAGACAAGGGGATCCAATAACCCCTTATCTATTCCTAATTTGTGCAGATGCCTTTTCTTCTTTGATCACTCGTAGTGCAGCTCTAAGGCAGATTCATGGGGTCAAAGTATGCATGGTGCTCCTACCATTTCTCACCACTTCTTTGCAGACGATAGTATCCTCTTTGCAAAAGCCTCCTTGCAGGAATGCTCGACGATAGCTAACATCATTAGCTCATATGAGAGAGCATCTGGACAGAACGTCAACTATAGCAAAACAGAGATCACTTTTAGCAAAGGAGTCCCTAGTCCTATGCGTGAGAATATTGTGACCATGTTGGGGGTTCGTGAAGTTGATCGACATGAGAAGTATCTGGGACTGCCAACGTTGATCGGTAGATCGAAGAAATTGATATTTTCATGCTTGAAAGACAGGATATGGAAGAAGATAAAGGGATGGAAGGAGAAATTTCTTTCGAGACCGGGAAAAGAAGTCTTGATCAAAGTAGTGGTGCAAGCTATCCCGACGTACATGATGAGTATATTCTGAATACCCGATGGCATTATTGATGAGATACATGGTATGCTTGCTCGCTTTTGGTGGGGATCCAATGGACAAGAGAGGAAAGTGCACTGGCATAGCTGGTACACTTTATGCTTACCAAAGAGTAAAGGCGGTATGAGTTTCTGTAACTTGAAAGTCTTCAATCAAGCTCTACTGGCAAAGCAAATATGGCGCATTCATACAGGGTTATGCCCAACAGTTGCAGCTGTCCTCAAAGCCCGTTACTTCAAAAATTCAGATGTTTTGGAATCTTTGTGTGGATTTGACCCAAGCTTCACTTGGCGCAGTTTATGGGGATCAAAGACCCTTTTGATGGATGGTATGGTTTGGCGTATAGGGACGGGCATCAACATCAAAGTCTGGGTCGATAAATGGCTGGTGCTTAATGAAAAGGCTACATGCCCCCCTCACAGAAGTGATGCAAATATGGAGCTTGTTGTGGATGATTTGATAGATTGGGAAGCTGGAATGTGGAAAATTGATTATGTTCGATCTATGTTTGATGTGGAGACCACATCAGCTATTCTAGCCATCCCCATTGCAAAGTCTCGACCAGTGGATAGACAATACTGGGCATATTCAAAGGATGGCAACTACACGGTGCGATCGGGATATTTGTTTGGTATGAGTCTCCCTCAAGCTAATATCAATGGCCTGAATCACACAAACAATGTTCTCTGGAAGCTTATTTGGAACATGACGGGTCCGCCGAAGCTTAAACACTTTCTATGGCGAGCTTGTAAAGGGAGCCTCCCTGTGAATACAGAAAGATTTCGACGTCATTAGACGGATTCCCCAAATTGTGGCAGATGTACGGGAGAGGAAGAGACCATCATCCATGCTTTAATAAAATGCCCATCAATGGAAAATATTTGGAGGTACCATCCATCGATTCCCCTGCTCAACCAAGCTCCATCTTTGTCGTTTAATGATCTCTTAATTTGGTTGTGGAATCATGTGACAACCTCTGAACTCACAAATGCTCTTACTCTTATGTGGGCTACTTGGTATATCAGGAACAAACAAATCTTGGGTAATGAAGAGGTGGATCTGGTCTCTATTGCAATTGGATTCTCCAATTTAGTCCACAACTATGATTTATACGCTGCTAAGGTCTATCAGACTCACCATCCTCGGCCACATATTATTCAGCACTGGGTGAAACCGAGAGCGGGGTGGATTAAGGCCAATTTCGATGTTCATGTAGGCACGGGGCTCCATAGAGGATAATGCGTGGTTCTGCGTGATGAAAATGGCAAATTACTGATGTTGGGGACGAAGAAATGCAAGGCAAATTGGGACAGTAGTACAACCGAAGCAGCAGCAGGTCTCTTTGCTTTGGAAATGGCAAAACGAGCTGGATTCTCACATGTTGTGCTTGAAGGTGACTCTCTTGTGGTCATTACTGCAGTAGCAAGGAAGGAGAATGGCCTTAAGCCTATCTTCTTTTTCTATGATTGTATCTTATCTTTAAGTTTGCATTTTGTGGGTCTTGATTGTATGCACGTTAGTAGGAAAGGCAATACGGTTGCCCACTTAGTTGCTAAGAGAGATACGAGTAATGCCGATGAACTCATTTGTATGGAGCCTTTTCCGCCAAGTATCCAAACCTTGGCAAACCTTGATTTATCGTAATACTAGCTTGTCTTGGTTCTCAAAAAAAAAGTTGTAGGTTTCTCTATCTTCGAAGACCTTTCTCGAGCCGATGAACTCTTTGACCGCACTCTCCTTTATATGTATGAGTTGTCGTCGTTCTTCCATCCCCATTCCCTTATCATAGTTATCTATGAGTGAGATACACTGGGTATGATGATGATGACTTGTCACAATCTCATTGGTTGTATTTAACTTTGATTTTTGGACAAATGTATTATTTAAAATGATCATTTAAAAAAGGGTAAAGTAAATTTCAAAATAATTTTACCAATGGCTTTAATTTTTTTTCTATAAAGTGAACCTAATTTTTTCTTATATTTCACACACTTCACTTTTTGTATGGGTTGAATTTTCATGACTAGCAATCCGCTAATTAATTAATTATGCAATTCAATTGGCTAAGCAATATTTATTTTTCAATAATTAACCAAATTACAATTCTTGAATTTGGTAATAGGAAAATGAATGTGTAGTGGGTTATATGTAAATACAAGTGAGAAAGTGAAAAGAAGATGAACGAATATCCCCTAAATATTGGACAAATTAAAGGAAGAAAATAAAGAAAGGGGATGAAAATAGTAAAAAATAATGTGAAGAAAAGAGAAAATAATGTGTCAAATTGGGAAAAAGAGAGCAGCAAATCTTGCATGCAACGACCTCACACATACGACCAGCCCAGTCCATTTCTATTTTTACTAATTTTTAAATTTTTTAAAATATATCAATTCTATGCTTTAAAACACCTGTTCGAAGACTTAAAATGCCCATTTTAAGCCTTAAAACCCTACTCCAAGCCTTAACATTCCTTCTCCATAGACTTCACTATATTTTTAAGCCATAAAATGGACATTTTAAGATTACTCCAACAGTTAAAATGTTAGTTTTAAAGCTTAAAATCCCTAATTTATGACTTTTAGTCCCTACTTTAAGGCTTGAAAAATGTCATATATTATTTTAGTAAGCAAGTTTAGTATTGGAGTGCTTTATACTAATGTTGCTTTTTCCTCTTTGATTAAGCATTATACGTCTTAGAATATGCCTTTTAAGTTTCGGAATTATCATTTTGAGACTTGGAATAGACCTTGTATTATTAGAGTTAACATTAGAGCTTGATTGTCTTGTTAAGGCTTGGAATTGGCCATTTAAGGCTTGGATTTGGCATTTTATGTCTTGTAGTAGATATTACATGCATGCTTTAGAATAGGCTTTTTAAATTTTATAATTGATCTTTTAAGCTTTTAAATTGTGATTTTAAGGCTTGAAATCAATCATTTAAGGTTTGAAAATTGACATTTTAACGTTTGAAGTGTATGAAAAGCTTTTACAATTGTATTCATTTTGTAGTTGTGCAATTTTTGCATCAAATCTTTAATTTGCTAACTTATAATACCTGAAAATATTGAGTACAAAATTTTAAATATAATCAACACTATATTTTCATTAATTTTTAAATTTTAAATATAAAAATTTTAAATATTGAGATTAAAATTTCATTGGAGATGACAATGACAGTTGCGATGGAGACTACTGTGATGGTGGTGCTAGGATTGGTGGCATGAGTGGGTCATGGAGAAGTGTAATACCCCAAAAATTTTGATACCAAAATATTCAAATTATTATGTAGAATAAAATTTTGATACCAAAATATTTCAAATTATTGTTTAGAATAAAAATAATTTCCAAAAAAATGCAAAATCAAATTTCAGAAAATAAAAATCAGAATTATTCCCCAAATATTTTACTGAAATTTGAAATTTGAATTTTATACCCTAATTATTCCCCAAGTCTTCCCCCAAATAACTCAGCCTAATTACTCACCAGAGAAATTTTCTCAATCAGCTTTACTCACCTTCCCCAATTAAATCCCCATTTTCACCTATAAATTAAGCCTAATTCTAAACCCTAGAGACACACAAACCATCTTTCTCTAAGTTCTGGTAAGAAAACCAAAAATCTCTAGTTCTTTCTTTAGTATTTTAAAACCCTAAAAAATTTCGTTTTTTTTAGTCCAGAAAGCTATGAAGGTTAAGAAGAATGGTAAAGAAGGTCTGAGATACCTACCTCGCATGCTTGGTAGACGAAATACTCTTTCTTCTTCTTCTTCTTCTTCTTCTTCTTTGTCTGCCTTCGAGATGATCGCCATTTTCATGGCTTTTGAGCTTTCTAAAAACTTTTTCTCTCTCTTGCTTAACCTTCTGATTTCACGTTTTTGTTTCTTAGAAATGTTATTTCTTTTTCTTTTACTTTTACTTTTCTTTTCTTTCTTTTACGTTTCTTTCTTTCTTTTACTTTTATGTATTTACTTTATTCATTTTATTTAAAATTATTTAAAGTCTTTTCTTACAAGTCTTTTCTTACTTTTAAAATTATTTCAACTTATTATATTATTCCTTATATCTTTTAGTTCAATTTCAACAATTTATTTTAGAGATAAAATCATACTTGTAATTTATTTAAAGTCCTTAGTCAAATTTCGATTTAATTAAACCTTTTAAACTAAATTTTATTTTAAATTTATTTCCTTAAAGGGGTATTACAAATAGTCTATCTAACCCTCCTTCCGACCTAAATATTGTAGACGGAGATTTCGGGAGATCGATAAACGCAACGAATTATTAGTTCACATCTTTCGACGCCTTTTCCACTACTCGAGTTAATTTCGATGTCCATTATACTCCTATCCGTTACCCGATATAATTATAAATATATTTTTATAAAATATAATTTGGTTATTCTAAATACGACTATACATACGATTAATACTAGTACGATTAATATAATTTTAAAATATACTCTTATAAAATACTAATACGATCGATATTTTCTTTGGCATTAATTATAAAACATTGTGAAATCTTGTATTCCTTGTGTTATATATTTCTTAATTTATTTCTTTGATCTAATAAACGACTATGATTATTTTCGGTTGAAACTTAAAATAATGTTAAATCTTAAAGTGATATAAAGTAAAGTTAAATTGTGTTTGTTTTATAAAGTTTATGACGGTTAATTTTAATGGATATAAAATTAACAATAATATGTTATGAGAAAAATGTAACCCGTAGGGGTGTTGAACAGTATGTTTTGTTGGGTTAGTATAGCTACCCACAAACTGTATTATTTACATTTATATATTCTGTTTGTCTTCCTTCTATTTGTTGTGATCCAAGTAGAAGGGGTGTGCACACTAGGGACTCTTGTGATTGGCCATTATTATTATTAAGGTGACGACCTTTGTTGAAGTAGGCAGATAACAGGGATTAGTCCCGGCCTACTAGCGTTCACATTTCTCCTCTAACTTATCTAAATTATTTATGATCGATAAATTTAAAATGGATAAATTATTTAAAGATACTTTTTTTTAAAACTATTTATTTTAAATTGTTTGCTTCCTCAAAGTCGATTTATATTTTGAAATTATTTGGTTAAAGAATTATTTTACGGAATGGAGTCGAATTACTCAGTTTAACTGATTTTTGTTTATTTTTGTCTTTCTTGTTTTCCTCTTAATTTTGCAGGTTATTCTTAAAGGGGAATTTTTGAGTGAGGATGCTTAGAATAAGATCGCATAGAATGTCATTTTGAATTTTCCGCTTTTCTTTTTAAGTCTTTTCTTTTATGAACTTTCTATTAAGATGTAACTTGAACTTGAACATTTTATCTTCCGCTTTATTTTAAATGATTTTATTATGTTTTTCCACGTCGTTTTTATGTCTGATAACACTCTCTAAGTTAAGTTTTGTTTTTATTAAACGAAATTATTTTTTTAAGTTGTACGGACTTAATTTAGAGGGTGTTACAAGAAGAGGACATCATAGACTCAGGGTGGTTGTAAATTTTTTTGGTGAAGGAAGCTATTGATTTGGTGTAGAAAGCTTAAGTGATACTTTTTTGTTTTTGCTTTTTAAAAACTAATATAAACTGCTTATTTTATTTTATTTATAATTAGAACTGAATCATTCTATATTAAGTTGTTTCATAATGAGACGGTTTTGATAAAATATTTGTTGAAGTCAGTAGGTTATTTTATCTACCATGACCCAATTTCACTTATATGGTCAGACTCACATATTCACAAGGTTGTAAGCATGTCACTATTTGAATTATATACACCTTTGTTCATAGCTATAACATATAAAAGAGATCTACTTCCTACATTCCAAAATACTTGTAACGTGTCCAAAGCATCAATTTAATTCTTAAATATCTTTTTTTATTTTATGACAGAATTTTATAAAAACTTGATATTAATAATCATTGCATTAAGACAAATTAAACAAAATCCTTTTAACTATGTTTTAACTTATAGATTAAAAACCAATCACTATTTAAGAGTGACAAATAAATAGCGCAATTTTTCTAATATTACAAGTAACGTAATTTAAAATGTAAGAAGTGTGTATTTTAATTTTAATTCATCATCATCATCATCATCATCATCATCATCATCATCAAATTCAATATCCCGCTCGAGAGTAGGTCTGGCTGAGGAAAGTTGACGGACAATCCAAACAGAAGAAAACCTGCATATAGAGGATATGGGTGGCAACATTGTCTCGAGATATATAACTACTGTTTGCAGCGAAAGACTAGGTCTACATATGATATGAAGTATAACTTAAAAACTGATAGAAGGTAGAAAGATAAAATAAAGCCACGATGAGAGTAAAAAAAAAAGAAACAAACAAACGGAGTGGGTAAGAAGCAACTAGACAGGTCAAGAAGACAACTAGCAAGATTGATAGGAGTCTAAGATATGAATTTGACATCGCCAACTATTCCTATCCCTAGTCAGGTCCGCAGAGAGGCTCAGCTAACTCAAATTGTGCTTTATTTGATCGATCGACGTTTTCTTAGGTCTTCCTCGATTTCTCTTACCCTTCACTATGATGCTTTCTATCCTTCTAACGGGAAAGTCGAGAGTCTTTCTTTGCTCATGTTCAAACCATCTTAACCTATTCTCGCGCATTTTCTTAGATAATAGAGCAACGCCTAACTTCTCTCTAAACTCCTTGTTCTTAATTCTACCCATAATAATTATGTTACCCCACGTCCACCTCAACATTCGCATCTCTGCTACTTCTTGTTCATGAATATTCTTAACGGGTCAACATTCTGTCCCGTACACCAAAGCTGGCTTGATGGCACATCTATAGAATTACCTTTCAGTCTTATCGAGGACTTTTTATCGCATAACACTCCTGTAACTGCTCTCCACTTAAGTCAACTCGCTTGTAGACGATGTACTTCCTCCGTTCCATAATACTTGCTACATATTCTATTTTAGGAAATTTCTTATTACTTGCTACATTTCCTTATTTGGTAACAAACTAATCATTTAAAGTTATACCTACTCCTACTTTTATCCTACTCTATATCTAATTATTCCTATTTTTCTTTTTCATTTTTCAACAAATAATATTAAAAAATTTCAAAAAGCAATTTTTCACCTATTGCTAATCATTGCATAGTTACTCCTTAATATTTGTGCCCATACAACGGTAGCAACTAAATAAGAACGGAGGAAGTATATTTTTATTTTAATTCATAAAGAATAAATAATTCATGATTTTTGCCTTATTGTTCAAGAAAGCGTTTTGCTTCTACCATTGATAAACCCCGTAACCCACTATACCTTTACTCGATTTTGTTTCGATCTTCATTCTCTGTTTTTGCAGTGTTCATTCATATTGTATCTGCAGATGTCTGTAAGTTTTCTCTTTCCTTTATAAACCCTAATTGTTGCTCATATTTATGTCTTTGCAATTCCACTTTACTCAACAAAACTATGTTAATTGGATTTTCTATGAAATGAAAAAATTTAGATCTTTGAGTACAATGGAAGCGCCCTTGTGGCAATGGTGGGGAAGAATTGCATTGCAATCGGCAGCGATCGAAGATTAGGAGTTCAACTTCAAACAATTGCTACTGATTTTCAGCGTATATTCCAGATTCACGATCGCCTCTTTATTGGTCTTTCTGGTCTCGGCTCCGATGCTCAGACTCTGTAAGTGTTTTGAGTATTTTAGGGTTCTAATTTTTTTTTTTCCATTTATGTCGAATGGATTTGAATGATCAGGAATATTGATTTTCATTACTGTAAAGATACCAGAGGCTTGTGTTTCGGCACAAACTGTATAAGCTAAGGGAAGAAAGAGATATGAAGCCGGAAACATTTGCTAATCTTGTCTCCGCCATTTTGTATGAGAAAAGGTATGGTATTTTTATCAATAATATGTGAAATTGAGTTAAGTTATACGTCTTGTTTATGGGTTTGCTTGAACAGGTTTTTGAATTGTTTATAATTAGACTGAAACCTGAGTAATTGCGATATAATGTTGAACTATAACTATCACACTGTTTGATAGGAAATTTTAATTTAACTGCAAGCCCACGGTGTACATGTAGCTGAACGGGTTGAACTCAGGGAATCAACGTAATGAATTTGTTCAATTAATAACCACAGGATACCAAATAAGCAAAAGTAATTGATTTTTAACCTAATACTATGACAAATGACTAGAATGATGCAAATAAAACAAATAAAGCAAAGACAATAAACTGATATGAAGATAACAACAATAAAGCAAGTCTAGGATGTCGGGAATCATCTAATTCTAGTATGGAAATCGGTTACTCTCATGATTATATGAGTCTGAATCTTTAACATAATTAAATGTGATCTAATAAATCTCAAGCTTCCTCTCTATTGATCAATATCTTTTTAAGACCTTACTAATATTAGTCCTCAAACTTCAGTTTTGTTAGTTAAACTAGTATGAATTTAACTTAAATATACCTCTATTCTAAATTAATCATAATCTCAAACTTCTGTTCTTTTGAAAAGGTTAACAAAGATAATTAAACTATTCAAATTTCATATAATTAAATATTAATCAAATAAAGTCATTCCATACATCAAATTAGGGTAAATCCCTCAATGGTAGAAGGAAAAATATCTACTCACTAGACATAATGATGAACATGAAATTAACCATTAGTAAAAACCTAATTATAATGCTTATCATGATGGAAATATTAAAGACAATTGAATAATTAATTAAAAGACAAGATGAAGAAACTAACTAATTGAAACATAAACAAACCATGGATTACATCAAAATAAGTAAATGTAGCAAAGGAGGAACATAAAAAAAAACTGAGTTTCTTACTAAGAACTCCCATTAAGGAAGACAAAATTAAGGCATAAAAACTAAATCTGAAAATTAACTATCCTTATTTGTACTAATGTCTTTTGGGTAAAATTCGTAAAGAATAAACTGAATTCTAATAATAAAAATAAAACAAAACATAAAAATGATAGAGGAAACCACCATATCCAGCTTCTGGTGACGACGCGTTGCCCATAGAGGCAACTTGTCGCTTCTTTAAGAGGAACCAACATCACTTTCCAGAGACTTTCAACAACTCGTCACCCATGGGTGGAGACGAGTTACCCTAATTACTGATCTTCACTTTTGCATCTAATAACTTGCGACAAGTCGCCGCCTCTTGGTCAGGCAAAACCGATGACTCGTCGCTTTCTTCTGACTTGTAAGACTCGTTGTTTTCAGGCAGCGAGTTGTTTCCTTGAGCTCTCTTTGCTTGCAACTTCCTTAACCTTTTGGGACATTACAATAAGAATGATTACTCCCCATACTTTGAATTTTTTTGTGAATTCTTATCATTCTTCAACTCATAAGACACCTTTTGTTTCTTCCTTCCATAGTGCCTTGCAATTGTTAAGCCACAAATCTTGCACAAATACCTTCAACAATTACGAAAATTAACTTATTACTCATAAAATAATCAAACCAACACAAATTGGAGTAAATGAGCCAAAAACAATCACAAACCGCCTCTAATCTTCTCAAAAGGAGTATAAAAATAAGTACAATAAGTGCAAATAAATGCACTTATCACTGTCATTATTGATCAATTAAAAATGATAGTGGTTTATGATTGTTGTCGATGATCTTATAATCAAACATTTGGTCCGTGCTGTTTACATTTTTATTTGTGGGACTTTGAAGTTTTTTATGGAGGAGGCCAAAGTAAATTAGTCTTCCCTTGTTTTGTTCTTTGTTGGATAAGTATGGGAATAAAGGAAAATTGAAAAAGGATGGAAGAATGGGGAGTAGGAAGGAGAAAATGGTTTCCTTCCATTGCCGAAGGAAAATGGGTTCAACATTTTTGGTAATCCTCGAGGAAAAAAAAGCAAGAGGAGGGTAAACTTGATTTGTTCTCTATTAATTGGATCAATCTCTCCTTTGTTGAGGGAGATGTTTCTTATAGATTTTAAAAAACTTATTCACCCATTTTCTCATACCCAACTCCTTATGTTTCTTCCTACCCAAGCCAAACAAGCTTTTGGGAGAACTATGTTCCATTCCGTGAAAATCATTCATCCATTCTTTGCAAACCAAACATAGGAAACTGGGAGATTTTACTTATCTAATAATGTTTTTTTGTTTGCATGCACTCTATGTTGTGATATGGAAGTACAAGTGAAACGTGTCGAAAAAAATAAAAGAGAAAACAAGCTTTCATGGCTTAATAATTTGCACCCCAATTGGTCTCCTCTCAAATAGCTTTACTTCACTGTAGATATTGTGATTAATCATATTGGATTTTGCATGTGTAGTGGCAATCAAATTTTGATTGAAAAAACAAATGTAGATATTAATATTTTATATACATTTTTCTGTTATTGCCTTATTGTGTTTGTGAGTTCTAAGAAAACTGAGCAAGGATTCTGGTTTATGTATCTCAGGTTTGGACCATACTTTTGCCAGCCAGTGATAGCTGGATTAAGTGATGAAAACAAGCCATTCATTTGCACAATGGATTCTATTGGAGCCAAGTATGTTATGTTTTTTGCATATACTTTGAATTCATTAGAATTGAATCCTGTGCATGTCTTAACTGATTTGAAAGTGCTCCTAATTACTGAAGTACGAACTCTAGAAGTCTTGTGTATTTTTACTTGGTGTATTTATCTTCAGGGTCACCTAAATTTTGTTATAGAAGGTTTAGAATTTGAGGGGAAGTAATCTTGTGGATTTGTTGAGGTATTAACCCTTCATCTCCTGAATGTATACAAGAGTAAAGATTATGAATTAGAGGAGAATAAAAAAATGCTATTGATTAAGAAAATCAATTGATGAGATCATGTGATGGCGATGGAGATAGAGAGATGATTAAGATACTTGGTAACTACTCGTGAGAAAAGGAAGCTGGATGTGAGAAGAGCAAAGTTGAAGAGCAGCATTGGAAAGAGAAGAGTGTGGGTTGACTGTTGAGATGCTTAAATTATATAATCCTTCCTCTCCTGAATGTATACAACAGTTACCTAGCTCCCTTAGAGAAATAGCCCCCTCCCCACTTAAGGTGATATTTCACCACAAAGTTTGATCCTTTATCTAGGATCTTTGTTATTAGAAATCTCCACCCCTAATTCTACATCATTGTCCACCAATTTATGCAACCCCTCAAGGGAAATGGATTGGAGAGTTTCATAACTTGGTAATGGAAACTTCATGGTATATAATTGAGATCTTAGGTATAATCCCCTCATATTAATGTTTAAATTTATGGTTAGCATTTTTTTTCCTTTGAGAGAGATCAGCAAATGGAATTTTGAAGGTGGTGTTTTTGTGAGTATTGCTTGTCCATCTGGCTCTTAGTTTCTTCATTCCATACCAAATAGGTTTTGCAACTAATAAAATATAGTGAGAAGCTGAGGTATTCTTTACTATCTTCTGATCTATATGAGATACTTTCTGGAGATTGTTGTCTTGTGTGGCAGAATTAGATTTTCGATCTGAAACTGGCATGCATCCATCCTTGCATTAGAGGTCTAGTAGAAAGCATATTTGTCCACTTCAAACTTGAATTTTAGATCCTGTTTCTTTGTCTTATCCCAGTCCAAGAAGTAAGATTTAGGGTTTTGACCTGTGTCTTTGTCTTATCCCGGTCCAAGAAGTAAGATTTAGGCTTTTGACCCTGCTTTTACATTTTTCTGTCTTTGAATGCGTTCCTATCTCTTGTTATTTTGCTACAGCGTATGCCATCATTTTATTACGGCTTTGCTCGACCTTGATTTTGCAGTATCTTTGCATTTCTAAACTTTGTCATTCATTTTTGTAGTAAAGGAGGTAAAAATGTCCATACATTGACAGCTAGCTTTTAATAGTTGTGGACTGGTTGTTGACCTATTTTACGAGTCTGTATCTAAATTGAATTTTTCTGCTATCCTCTAGGGATTTTACCCCATTACCATGAATACAGAGTTTTGTCTTCAGATTTCACCAAAAACTAAAAGATGGATCATCGAAGCGAATGCTAAGTTTCTTCTGTTTAATTTTCTGGTTTTAATGTGTTTCATACTATTTACAGGGAGCTTGCTAAAGATTTTGTTGTTGCTGGGACTGCATCAGAGTCTCTGTATGGTGCTTGTGAATCCATGTATAAGCCTGACATGGTATATTCTTTTTCCATCATTTTGCATTTGGATTTGGTTGAGCACTTTTGATGTGTATACATATTGACATGTGAAAGCATCTGAATTTGTTCTGTAAAATATTTTAATGACCAACAAGATAGCGATATAATATACAAGGTCATTTGCACAAAGCAAAGACTAACTATAGAGCCTGTATTGCATCAGTTTCTTTCTCTTGTCACCTTCTAGGAAGATCAAAGATCTGAAAGGGAAAAACTTCATGTGCTATGGAGACTTGCATTTCAAAGAGGAAAATGGACTGTTGACATGTGGCTTTCTAGTATTTAGATATTTTTAACCTATTTGCTGTTTTCATTTCAAGTATATAAGCAGGTTTTCCTGTTCTTTTTTGTTCCTCCTTTTTTTTTGTTTTCTTCTTACATGTATTTGGAAAGGGGAATGCATCTAAAGGCAGGCAGGTGAATAGACTTGCTTTGATCTTTATTTTCATGTAGCTGATCTTTTTCTTTTGTTTTTTTGATAAATTGATCTTTTTTTTTTATTTTACTTGATCGTATATAAACTTTTTTGTCCCTGGTTGGAGTTTTTGTTTCCTGCTGTTGTGCCTTTTACTTTCCAGTGCCTTCAGTATGTGCTATTATTCTGTATCATGTGCAGTATGTTAGTATTATTTAATATTATCAATACAGGAAAGTGATTTGAGGCCTTCATTAAAAGATTTGTGTGTACCATAAGACTTTACTCGATTTAGGATACTCAAATTGTAGCTAGTCTTTGCTAGTGTTTTCGAGTTAGAACCTGCATAGTTGATTGAAAGCTGTTTGGTCATTTATAGCAGGTGCATTAATTTTGTGCGTGTGATACAGGAACCTGAAGAATTGTTCGAGACAGTCTCCCAGGCTTTGCAAGCATCAGTAGACCGGGACTGTTTGAGTGGTTGGGGAGGGCATGTCTATCTTGTGTAAGTTGAATTTCTTATTTCTTACTTTTTTATTCAGATATTTCCGATTTCACTGCTTCAGTAAAAGGGAATGAATCATGCTGCGAGTCTGTCTTATCGTCTTTTTTCCGCATCAGTAATTAGTTCACATGATAGGATTCCAACTCTCATTAGCACCTAGCCAAGGGATATTATATGGTTTTTGCAATTAAGGGTCAATCAAAAACCACTTTGCTATTCGAGATTGTTTTCATAACATCGAATCTCGCCTTGACACCCTTAGAAGTAAAATGTTTTGATTTACTTGTGCCAGGACGCCAACGGAGGTCAAGGAGAGCATCTTGAAGGGCAGGATGGATTAGCTTTTTTCTCAGGGCTTATCATTCACCCTCCTGTTTCAGCAGTGGATCATTTAATCAGAACATTTATGTTGTAATCAAATGCTCAGACATATTAAGTAGTTTTAATGAAGACAGGTTTTAATCGAAACACTTTCGAGGATTCAAGCCACTTGTGTTACTTCTAACTAAGTTGTAAGTTGTAATAGTGAAAAAATTGATAGCCCTCGACATTGTTGAACGTTGTTTATAAACCATCTACCCATATCAATTGGTGATCCGCTTCCATGGAAAATATTGAAGGTTCAACTCCAAGCAAAATTGTTTCACAAGAGTTTTTTATGCACCAAACGCCACATGGTCGTTTCTGAGGGTAGTTTTAAGGTGCAATCGTCTATGACTAATTTCATGGTGTGGTCCAAATTGAGTTAATTAGAAATTAATATTTGTATAAGTGGTTTCAGTGGCGGATCTAGTACTCATACTAAGTGATAGCACAATCATGACAAAACATTCAATTAAAAATTTTAGAAAATCATAGATATATGTGTTAAAATGTTTTGAATTCAACCCTAAAAATAATAGTTTATAAATTAATTCGACAAGTTTTCAAATCAGGACATTAATTTTCCAATTTACGAATTAATAAGAATAGTAATAGGAAAAAATTACATAGGAAATGTGTAGCTCAACTGCTCATTATAGTCCCATTCCCTTGAACGCTTCAATACATAAACATAAAGTATAGGTTCAAATCCTATAATCAATAAATTTTTTTACAAAATTTCAGTGCCTTCACGTGCGGACGCAGGATCCAACTGGATCCGCCCTTGAGTGGCTTCTAGCAAGGATCAACTTGCAGCATTAGGTTTTTTAGTTATGCGCATGACTACAGGACTACATAGTTGGAGAAGAAATAACCGAAAGTTTACTTATATAAGGGCCTATTTTTATTTTTCGCCTAGGGCCTAAAAATTGTTAGAAACGGCAGTGTACATGAGAGCTTCATCAATTATGCCATAATGTTGAGCTATTTCCGCTTTTCTTTGCCACTTCACTACCGATCATCTCATTTGTCATTTTGAACAAAATTATTAAATCGTGTAATTTATTTTGTAAAATATATGTATAGTTTGATAAAATAAGGTGAATTAAACACAATCTTATCAAGAATAAATTCTCATCACAAAAGCTTTATTAAGTGGCAAGTACCTTAAAATGTGTGAATCACCTCCAATATCTATCGTTTTAAGTGATAAATAAATATGATTAAATTTGAAATTTGAAACTATTAATTTAATAGAAAATTTTCTATTATAAGACATTCACACAACCCGTTTTAGGCTATTTAGTAAAATCAAACGTAAAGTCAAAAATAAATTTCACCCGTAACAAGCTTTTGTTGTGAATTCATGTAGTGTATAATTTTGCGACCAAGTTGTTTTGTACTTTGGACAACCTTTTTGATTTTCAAAGGAAAAATTATCTTCATTCAACTTTTTTCTTACAATAATACTAAATGTTAATCAACCATAAATAATATGAACTTTAAGAGTGTTTTCATCGAATACCACTTGCACCACTCCGTCACTTAATTACATCAAAATTGTTTAGTTTTATATAAAAATATTATATAATAGCGAAAGTTGATAATTTACAAGATAGTTATTTCAGTAATAAAAGTCAAACTTATATTACCAAAAGAGAAAACATTTCATTTAGAAGCTATTACAGAGATTCTTGTAGTTTGTAAATAATTACATGATTATACAAAATAGATAGGATATAATAATATTAGTTTAGGAAATATAATTTTACATAATAAATTACGCCCTCTGTTTCTTTTCGAACGCCTCATTTAGTTTTTAAACACTATTCATCATTCACTCTGAATTTGTATTTTATTCTTAATATATAAGTTAAAACACAGTTAAATAAAATCTTGTTTTATTCGTCCCAACATAAGGTTTATCAATATCTAGTTTATATAATATTTAATTATATACAATTAGAGATATTAAGGTAGTATTAGTGCGTTGGCAAACATGCCCAAACTAAATGCGAAATTTGAAAATAAACGAAGGGAGTACAATATTGCATAACTTCACTTTGGTGGTAATAAAAAGTGACGATGCCAGACAATATCGTTATCAGCCTTTTCGATTCTACCAAGGTGGAAATTGTGAAATATTATAACATATTATGTAAAAATATATTTCTTAGACTAATATTATGTTTAGCCACATAACATATTATATCATGTCTATTTATCGTAAATAATACTTTCTCCATTCTTTTTTGTTTTCTCGTTTACTTTTTGCACAATTTTCAAAGTAAAATTTGAGCCTTAATATCTCTAAATACACATCATAAAAAAAGTATAAAAAAATATATAATAAAAAAGTATGCATTAAGATGAATCTAACGAGATCTCACATGAATATATTTTATCATCTATATATGTCATACAAAAATCTTAATCAAATTTCTCTCTCTAAAATAAAATATTCTAAAAAAGAAAAATTAAGAAATAGAGAGTACAAATTTTCATTGATTTTCCTAAAACAATATTAATTTTCGATTAACTATGAATAATATCATTTTTATACTTAGACTATTTGACAAAAAAATATATTAATTGTTAAATAAATGTTGGTTAGATCAAAGAAAACTCCTTTTGAGTTGGTTTTATTCATAATTACTTAATAGTTAAAATTATTATACATAAATTAACAAAAATTTTTAAGTATTCAAAGTGCATTTTTTTTCGAAATAATTTTTTTTTTCTTAATGACATGGTTTACTGGTCCAATTGTAGGTAATTTGGATATCTAAGGGAAACACCTTTCAAAGTTTATATTAATCATGGTTAACCAATGATTGATTTTAGTATATGAAAAAAGTTGAAGTGTTGTTTAATTTAAGATAACTAGGATAGAAACTCGTGCATTGCACTGATTTTTAAATACATTGATATTTTAGTGAAAATTTTAGATTGCAAATTATACTTCACATTTTTTCTAAAATTCAAAATTATTATTATGATAGTCTAACAATGTAAATGACTGATTTTAACGATCAATTAATTGAATTTTATGTCATTTTAGTTTTAAAATACAGTTGATGGAAATTGGGCTATTACTTAATTCAAGTAATATTCAACATTGTTGTATAATTTTATACACGGTGTAATTTTACTATATGATTTTATAAATAGTGTAATTTCAATTTCACTGGAATAAATATAATATAATTTGTAGTATAATTTTCTATGCAATGAAATTCCAAAATTTTATTAGATATTTCCCATTATATATTTTTTAAGCAGTGCATTTATATATAATTGTGTGATTGGAATAATTGTTAATTATTGCATTGATTAATATATGAGTTTTTCCAAAAATATAATCTGTAAATATAGTAAGTTTAAAAAATGCAGATAAGAATTTGATTAATAATATCCAATGAAAAAAGACAAATAAGATATTCACATTCATACCTTCTATGGTCCTTCTAGTCTCTCTATGAAGGTTCTCTCTCTAGTCTGAGTACTAGTTTTGTGTCTCCCTTGTGGAGTTCTTCTGTTGTGATCCTTTGATCATTCTATCTTTCTTTCTTTGTCTGGTTCTCTTTCTTTGGTTCGTTGCTTGTGGATTTTGTTGATTATGGGGGACACTAATGAGGAAATCTTTTCCTCTAAAGATCAGGGTCAAGAAGTTGAGGGGGAGAATCAAGAAGAGGATGTAGTGAAGGGTATTGGGCGAGAATCTTTGCATGATAGCGATGAGGAAGCACCAGTGGATTGGAGTGAAGGAGGAGATGAGGTTGATGATCAGAGGGTCGAATTGGGTATGGTGGGAAGGGTTTGGACGGACCGGAACATTAATCCTAATGCTTTTATTTCTACTATGAAGGGGCTGTGGAGAGTGCAATCGGGGGTTGATATTAGCCACATCGGTCGTAATATGTTTCAGTTCCAGTTCTACCATTGGAGAGACAAGGAGAGGATCGTAGAAGGACAACCATGGCATTTCGATCGGAATGCCATTATCTTGAGTGATCTTGATCAAGCAGTGAAACCATCGGAGATTTTATCCTTTTTCTTACCCATTTGGGCACGTTTCTATGATGTCCCTTTTAAGGGAAGAATGAATAGGGAGAATGCTAAAATGTTGGGTAGTAAAATTGGGCAGTATATATCTATGGAGCAGGAAGATTATATTGGTCTTGAGAAGTCGATGCGTGTTCGTGTTCGAATTGATGTGCGGAATCCGTTGAAATCTTTTGTTAATTTAAAGATGCGAAGTGGGGAGATTCATAGGGTTCAGGTGCGATACGAGAACTTGCCAAATATCTGTTTTCAATGTGGTAGATTAGGGCATGGGCTGAGGGACTGCATGGATGGCACGGGGGACCCCAAGAATCCGAGATATGGTATATGGATGCGAGCTTCTCCATGGAGGTCGGCGAAGTATATTGAGAAGGAGGCTGATGGGATGCCTTTAGGGTCTTCTAGGGTGGCAAGAAAGTTGTTTATTACAAAGAAGAGTATGGTTAGGCCGAGACTTAGCCTTGATGTTATCAATGATGTGGCCACTTTGTTTGACAAAGTTAGTGTTGAAGAAGGAGAGATACCTAATGATGATTTGCCGGGACAGCATGAGAAAGGGGCCTTGGTGGAGATTCGGTCAGTAGGTTCTGAAGATAGTGGTGTAGAGGCGCGGCTGGAGAAGCAGGAAGAAGTTAAGGGGGAAGGGCAGGTGAAGATGCGTAGGAAAAGATGGCAGAAGATTACTCGTGAAAATAAGGTGGATGATCTAGGTGGTTCGATGAAGCAATCAGTAGGCACGAAAAGGGGTAATGAAGGAGAGGGTTCGTTTATGCAGCCTATGGATATTGACGAGGGGAATTGTGTGACTAAAAAGTACAAGGTGGCGGCTCAGTGTGATTGGGTGGCATTAGTTTCGAATGAAGTGGCGGGTCCCACGAATAGGACCCTCGGTGATCAATGAACTCTATCCTTTTTTGGAACTGTAGGGGTTTGGGGAACATCTCTACAGTTAGTGCTTTATGTGACTTGGTTCACAAGGTTTCTCCAAGTTTGATTTTTCTGAGCGAAACGAAATGTTCTAGGGCGGATATGAGTAGGGTTCAAGGGAGGCTCCGGTATGATCATTGTTTGTGTGTTGAGTCGATGGGGAAGGCGGGAGGTATGGCGGTTCTTTGGAATGATGAGGCGAAGGTGACGGTTGGTAGGATGGATACTCATGTGATCGATTGTACTGTGAAGATGGAGGATGGGTTTGAGTGGAGGTGTTCGGGTGTTTATGGATGGGCGGAGAAGAGTTCTAAACGGTTGACATGGGATCTCATTAATGATCTGGGTGTGAATAATATGTTGCCATGGGTTCTTGGAGGCGACTTTAACGAGGTTCTATATGCGGATGAGAAGAAGGGTGGTTGTGGGGTGGATTTTGTTACTTCTAACGCGTTTCGTTCTTGTCTCGATGGGAATGATTTAGAGGATCTTGGGGCGGAAGGGTATAAATTTACATGGAGCAATAAGAGGATTGATGGTTTGATTGAAGAAAGGCTCGACAGGTGTGTGGCAAATTCTCGGTGGCGGAATTATTTTGGAGAGTCGGTGGTTCGGAATGAGGTTTGGGATGGATCGGATCATCTCCCCATCATTCTTTACTTAAAGAAGAGTGTGCCATGTCATAATTTGGTTGTGGAATATGATCCTCCCTTTAGGTACGAAGCTAAATGGATCCAGGAAGAGTCTTTTTCGGCTACTCTTCTGGATTGTTGGCGACAGGCTAAAGGTCGATGGGGGCATGATTGGGTTCGGGTTGTCGAGGATTGTGGTGATCGTCTAAAGAATTGGAGTAAGAATCATTATAGAAACTCTTCTAGGCGTCTTTGGTGGTTGAAGAGGAGATTAGTCCGGGTCCGCAAAATGGTGCAGACTAGAGCAGTTCTCGAGGAGTATAGGGCTGTGGAAAGAGAAATTAGAAAGATTAGACGTGAGCATGTAACGGCGGCTTGGCAAAGGAGTAGGCCGTTCATTTTACGTAATGGGGACAAGAACACGGCATACTTCCATTCAAAGATTGAGGCTCGTCGGAAGAGAAATACGCTAAAAGGGCTTCGTGATAAGTCGGGTGTGTTGCAAACTGATTTGGGGGCAATGAGTAAGGTGGTGACTGAGTACTTTGGGGAGTTGTTTATGTCTTCTCGTGATCCTATTTCAGTTGAGTGGCTTGATATGATCGATGCTCGAGTTACAGGGGAGATGGCAGATTCTTTAAGTAAGTCTTATTCTAGGGAGGAGGTCATTAAAGCCCTTGGGGATATGCAGCCGTGTAAATCGCCGGGTCCGGATGGTTTACCGGCTATGTTCTACAAACAGCATTGGGAGTTGGTTGGTGATGACATTTGCGAGGTAGTTTTGGGTTTTTTGAACCATGGCATTTTACCGGCCGGCTTGAATCACACACATGTCGTTCTTGTGCCTAAAGTCCCGAACCCAACGGAAATGAAGGAGCTTAGACCCATTAGTCTTTGTAATGTGGCCTACAAATTAATTTCAAAGGTTCTTGCAAATAGATTGAAATTAATTTTGCCCGATCTCATTGATGATTGTCAAAGCGCCTTCGTTCCCGGTCGTTTAATCACGGACAACATTATTTTATCATCGGAAGTCTTCCATTATTTGCATTGTAATCAAGCCCGAAAAAGAGGATATATGGCCATTAAAGTTGATATGAGTAAGGCCTACGATCGGGTCGAATGGGATTTTTTGGCGGCTATGTTGACTAAGTTGGGTTTTCCGTCGACTTGGACTGATAGGGTGATGGCTTGTGTAACCTCTGTTTCGTATTCTTTTTTGGTAAATGGGAGACCGTCTGAGTTTGTGATTCCCCACCGAGGTTTGCGTCAAGGCGACCCGATTTCACCCTATCTTTTTCTTTTTTGTATGGAAGGGTTGGGTGCTCTTATAAAGAAGTCGATATCTCAAGATCATCTTCATGGTATTTGTGTTGCTCGGTCGGCTCCTAGGATTTCCCATTTATTTTTTGCAGATGATTGTATGATATTTGCTCGGGCGTCTAAGGAAGAGGCTACGGCTATTAGAGGGATTTTTTCGGCATTTGAATTGTTATCAGGGCAACAAATTAATCTTGATAAGAGCAAAGTCTCTTTTAGTCGGAAACTTGGTAATGATGTTAGGCGTACGGTGAGCAATATTTTGGGGATCAAGGAGGTTAGGAGGCACGACAAATACTTAGGATTGCCTACGGTATTTCTTAGATCAAAGAGGATGTCTTTCTCCAATTTGAGGGATCGCATTTGGAAGAAACTAAAAGGGTGGAAGGAAAGGCTATTATCCAAGGCGGGGAAAGAAGTGATTATCAAGGCCGTGGCCCAATCAATACCGACTTTTGCGATGAGTTGTTTTAAGTTGCCGGTTTCGTTTTATAGTGAGGTGACTAGTATTATTCGCAATTTTTGGTGGGGCACTATGAGATCGGAGAAGGGGATCCCTTGGAAGGCTTGGAAACATGTTTGTAGAGGCAAAGGAGAAGGGGGTTTGGGTTTTCGAGACTTGGAGAATTTTAACCGTGCGTTGTTAGCTAAACAAGTTTGGAGAATTCATTCCTATCCGTCCTCTTTATTGGCTCGTGTTTTCAAAGCTCGTTACTATCCGATGTCGTCGATTTGGGAAGCTCAAAAGGGGTGCAATGCTAGTTTTGTTTGGCAAAGTTTGCGGAGTTCTCGGGGCATTCTTGTTAAAGGGGCTAGATGGAGGATCGGGGATGGCAAAAGCATTAACATTTGGGGAGATGCGTGGCTTGCGGGATCGGGCGAGGGTAAAGTGGTCTCGCCTAACTTGGGTTTGCCTAGGGATGTTAAGGTTGATAGGTTGATTGACCAAGACTCTCATTCTTGGATAAAAGATCGGGTTGAAGAATGGTTTTGTGACTTTGTCCGTTGGATGTTGAGAAGATTTTGCATACTCCTATAAGCGTTGTTAGGGAAGAGGATAGGTTGGAATGGGCGGCTAGTGTTGATGGGATTTTCCGTGTTAGAGATGCCTACCGTCTTGCCCAAGAGGACTTCCAATTTCCGTCTTGCTCTTTGGGTCCCGATCCTGTGTGGAAGCGGATTTGGAATCTTAATATTCCCCCAAAAGTCAAAATCTTCTTATGGCGGGCTCTTGGTGATTTACTGCCTCATGGGGTGAACTTAAGCAAAAAGGGTATTGTTGGGGTGGGCGTTTGTGCTAGATGTGGTGGTTGTGAGTCTAATAAGCACGTTCTTCTCGAGTGCCCTTGGGTAAAACAATTTTGGAAACTGCTGCCTGGGGCTCCTCTGGGTCTGGATAGCTCTTCGGTTAGGGAATGGTTTGCGGATTTAATGTTTAGCTGTAAAGAGGTGAATGTGGAGCTGGTCAGTATGTGTTTATGGCAGGCGTGGAGTGCTAGAAATGAGTTATGCTTCAACAAAATTGATCTTCCTGTGGAGTTATGCTTTGGCCGTGCCTCTGACCTGCTGAATGAATATCAGAAAGCGAATGGGCATCATGGGAAGGGTGTTCGATCAAAAAAGCCGGGTTGGAAATGTCCTAGGCATGGCTGGGTAAAAATCAATTCGGATGCTGCTGTGGACTCCAATGCGGATAGAGTTGGATTGGGTGTGGTAGCTCGTGACCATTCGGGGAAGGTGCTGTTTGCGGCTGCTAAAACTGTTGGTATTTGCTTAGGGGCCGAAAGAGGGGAGATTGAAGGTTTGGCGTGGGCTGTCCAGTTAGCTGCTGCTCATGGTTGGGAGCGATGTTGCTTTGAGAGTGATGCCCGGTTGGTGGTGGAGGCGTTGCAAGGTCGGAGTGCCCGTGCGACTCATCATCAAGTGCTTATTGATAATATTGTGGTATCCTCTAGGGTGTTTTTAGATGTCGAGTTTGGCTTTTGTTTTCGGGAAGCCAATACGATTGCCCATCGGTTAGCACGATGGAGTGTTTCTAGTGTTTGTAATGAGTTTTGGTCTGAGGGTGGTCCTATTTGGATCTCGGATCTTGTATTAGCCGATTTGGCTTAGTGGTTTTTTGGCCTCCCTTGAATATCAAAAAAAAAAAAAAAGATATTCACATTCAAATTTCTTTTTTGTTATTAAACAGTAAAATCAATATAATGTATGATTATAATTTTTTAAACAGTGCATTTACAATTGTGTAATTGAAATAATTGTTATTTATTGCATCCATTAATGTATGAGTTTTTTTCAAAAATATACATGTGTAAATATAGTAATTAAGTATAAAAAATGCAAATTAGTCACATTAATTAATAATATCACATGGAAAAGATACAAATTGCATGCTCACATTAATACTTCCTTTTTCCTATTATACAGTAAATTAAATACTTCCTCCGTTCTTTTTTAGTTGCAACTAGAGGTGTTCAAAATAGACCCGATGATCCGATAGACACCGGACTTTATAACCGAGCCCGATTTAACCCGACTTAAAAATGGATCTACAATTATGTAAAAACCAATGTGAACACAAATCCGATTTTAAATTGACCCGAAACACCTGACCCGAAATCAACCCGATGACCCGATGAACAACATAATTGAGTGCGGTACTATTCATGAAGCAGATTAAATTTAATATTTTCGGTAATCTTAAAGCTAAAACATAGTCATGTGAAATCTTGTTTGAATCGTCCCGACCAAAGTTTATTAATTTTGAGTTTTTATAATTTTTCGATATGTATAATTAGAGATATTAAAGATTGAATTCGTATATTGGGAAGTGTGAAAAAGCAAATGGTGCAACTAATATGAAACGGATGAAGTATAATATAGGATGATTATTTCATTTCCAAATGTTGGAGTATTTATTAGTGACATTTATAATTTTATAAGGGAAAAAGATTTATTTATTTTCATTTATTTGTATTCTCCTACCCTATAAAACAAAAGGCAAAAAAGCTAAAAGAAGAGAGAAGTTAGAAAATTTAAAAAAATTCAAAAAAGCAAAAGAAGAAATGCTTCCATGTTCGCGCCAATGCAAAAAAAAGTTGATGAGAAATCATTCTCCTACAATCAGTCATCATCAGATCCCAAGTTTCCAATTTTAGCACAACTCATAATAATTGCAATTCAAACTCTCACAATTCTTGTTCTTTTGTAAATTGTAACGCTTCCTTCTTTTCCTCACTTTTACTCCCCTTTTGTCACATTTGCGAAATTTTAGGGTTTCGTTGAAATCTCAATCATTTGGGGTTTTAACTCTGGATTCTTTGCTCTGTAAGTTTCATTGGAATCAAGCAAAATGAGAGCGTCTACTTCTCCGTCTCTCACTCAGACTACTTGTGGTTCTCTTCTTCAAGAATTGCAGGTTTCTTGCTGTTATTTTTTGCTATATTCTGTAGCTTTTTCTGCTGTTTTGGGTTTTTTTTTTTTTTTTTTTTTTTTTTTTTTTTGTGTTTTTTGTGTTTCTTGATTTTGGTTATATTTCATTTCGTTTGTGAATCGCTGTTGGACTTTGCGGTGTTGGTGCAAATTTTTTTGTTTCATTTCGTTTTTGGGTTGCTATTGTTATGTACTGCTATTAATATCAGGCAATTTTTTCATGCTATTGTAATTTTGGTGATTTTTCAATAGTAAAAACGCCATATGATTTTTTCTAAAAAGTATGCTGCTTTTTGGTGTTTTTGTTATGAGAAAATGTGGGTTAGGAACAGATTTTTCCCCCCTAATTTTGGTAGACGTTAATTGTCACAAATTTGGGGCAACTATGATCCTTTTTTTCGCATAATGTGATTGTCCAATTTCTACTTATGTTAGATGTGAGGTTGCGGGAATTGGTACATCAGTTTTTAGTGTAGTAGAAAAGTAAATGTTCAACATATTACTTTGGTTCTGGTTGAAGAGTACTGCTGTTTGGAATTGTTTTCAGTATTTGCTAATGCCTATAATTGAGTGAGTTATTTATAGCATTTTAATTTTGAGCACAATTTTATTTAGACAATGTGGGATGAAATTGGAGAAAGTGACAGTGTTAATATTAATAATCAGGCAATTTTCTCATGCTATTGCAATTTGGTGATTTTTCAATAGTAAAAACGCCATATGATTTTTTCTAAAAATGATGCTGCTTTTTGGGGTTTTTGTTATGAGAAAATGTCGGTTAGGAACATATTTTGTTTTTGCTAATTTTGGTAGAGTTATTTGTCATAAATTTGGGGCAACTGTGATCCTTTTTTGGCATAATATGATTGTCCAATTTCTACTTATTTTAGATGTGAGGTTGCGCGAATTGGTACAACAGTTTTTGGTGTAGTAGAAAAGTAAATGTCCAACATATTACTTTGGTTTTGGTTGAAGAGTACTGCTGTTTGGTATTGTATTCAGTATTTGTTAATACGCATAAGTGAGTGAGTTATTTATAGCATTTTAATTCTAGCACAAACTTTTTTAGAAAATGTGGGATGAAATTGGAGAAAGTGACAGTGAACGAGACAAGATACTTTTGGAACTTGAGCAAGATTGCCTAAACTTGTACCGAAGGAAGGTGGAAAATACAAGGAAATACAAAGCTGATCTTTATCAAACACTTGCTGAGGACGTAGCTGAAATTGCTAGACTTAATGCCGTACTTGGAGAGAGGACCTCTTTCATACGTGTAGGCTTCTTTTTGATGATTTTTACTTTCAAATTTGGTATATTGTAGTTATAGTTGAGTATGGATTTAAAAAGAAGTTTAAATTGAGTTATTTATCTTTCTGTTATCTTCTAAAGGCAAAGGGTACTCTAAGAGAGCAACAATCTTCTACCAAACCTGTCTTGGACGATCTAAGATTAAAGAAACAGCAAAGAGTAAAGGAATTTTCCGAAACTGAGTCTCAGATTATTCGTATTTGTGCTGAGATAGCAGGGAATGATCAGTTTATAAATAATGCTGAACCACAAGTAGATGAACAAGACCTGACAACACAAAGGCTGGCTGAACGTAAATCACATCTTGAAGAGCTTCAGAATGAAAAGGTATTCTACCTAAGATCTCATAATTTATCTGATTTGAGTCTTAAGTTAAGTGGCTGTAATGTTTTCATGTGTCTCTTCTCCGCAGGCTCTTCGTTTGCAGAAAGTTAACACTCATATCAGTACTATTCATGAGCTATCAGTTGTCATGTCTGTTGATTTTAGAACAAAGGTTGCTGAGGTGCACCCTTCTTTGGTTGATCATGGACATGGCCAGTTGAAGAGCATTAGTAATGATACTCTCGCTAAGCTAACAAGTGTTGTGAACTCTATGAAGCAAGAAAAGCAGCAACGGTTGGAAAAGGTCATTACTTAGTGAATATACTTTTATTTTCATGTATACTCGTGTTCCTTTGCAATATGTTTTCACCAATATGTTGTCAACATTTTGTTTAGTTAAAGCTGAAACATAACATCTACAGTATTTTAGGAAATGACCTTTCTGTTCGACTGAGTAAATCAAAAGTTGGATGTGCTAAATTCCGAAAGTGCTAAATTCTGAAAGTGTTAATTTCGCAAGAGTCAAGATGACTTTTTGTGGTCGATATGTTCACCGAATCTTTTAACGGGCTCCAAAATCTAGTCACAGTTCCATCTTGGAACTTAGGAATGTTACAACGACAAAAAGGACATAACCTCAATCTTAAAAGATTGGGGTCGATTATATGAACATATATATATATCCATTCCAATTATCGTCCACATGAATTGTTCTTCTCCGATTATTTCAATTTTCTATCTCAATTTGTAAGCCTTGGTCATTTATATCCTTTTCTACTCATGTTCTCCAAGTCATCTTCGATCTTCGTCACTTTCTTTTTAAGTCTCTCGAGCTCCAAAATTCCATCTTCCTTACTGGTAGGCTATGCCTAAACCTAACAAACAATTCTATTTCATCTTTTTACTCGATATTTGTAACTTCTGAATCTTTTCTTATATCTTCATTTCGAATTCTATCCCTCAAGGTATGTACACTCATCCATCGAAGCTTTCGCATTTTGTTTCTACCATCTTTCTACTATGATCTTTTCTAAAGCCCAGCATTCTGATTACATCTTTCTACTAGGATATTTGTATAGATGAATGCACATATTTTTTTGATTCTAAGGTATTACATTTTTTTTGCCTAAATAGTTGAACTAATATGCTAGTTTGTAGTAATGAAATTATTTATAAATTGGCTCCAATACATTAATTTGTTATAAAATGATCTTAACATTTTATATCTTAAAATAAACTAATTTTTGTTGAACTAAACTTTCCAAATGTATTGAGCTTAATTATTTGAAAAATGAACTTATTTTTTCTACTTGTAACTTTTCTTATTGAATGAGCTTATTTTACCCAATCTGTATTGCTTTTCTTTGCAGTTACTAATGTTCACAAAACTAAACTAATTTGAACGAATTTTTCACAACATATTGTTGTTTTAAGCTGAGGAGAACAAGACCTAAGTTGGTTCTTAAGGCATTGCCAATGAAGCCAAGGACTTACATGGCTAGTTATTTGGTTTTTTGAATTATAATGGACTAAAACACAATAGATCATCAAAACATGTACACCTCTTATATACTTCTTGTGTTCTTAGTTCTCTATTTATCCCAAAATTGTGAAGTGTTTTCTGGGTGAAACAATTTGACTAGGAAAAAGAAGGAAGTTTGTGAACCAACATATGCTTGTTGATATAAAGGGTGAGCTGAAACATACTTTTGTTATTGTAATGCAAAGGCTGTGTAGATGAGTGATAGCACATCCTTGTATCATCTAGATGTAGGCCTGTCAAATTTTGATGAGACCAGGCCAACTGATCGAAATCTAATCGATTGAGATCCCATCGAGCCAACCCATTTTTTTCCCCTAATTTTTGTTCAATTTTTGAGTTCTACATTAATATTTATGAGTTGTAACCTATTGTTGTTATTCAGTCAATTTTTATTGTTTGAGTTTAATATTGTACAATTATAACTTGAAGTTTCTTTTTTAAAAAAAATTTAACAAAAAAAATAACATGGTATTTTTGCTATTTTATAGTGATCATAATAAAATAATAATAAAACTATGACTTGGTGGTACAAACCCCGTCACGGGAGTGACTTAAGTGTCATTGAGCCAATGTATTGGTGTTGTAATTGTACTGCTAGTGTATACTTTATAATATGCATGGTATCAGATACATTCTGAAATGAATCACAATTTCTTTTGATCACACATCACACCAATTTTTAGCACACTTCAACTCCTTTATGAACATGGACACTTATTCATCTACAAACTGTTAAACAAATACATGATTTAGTTTATCTTTGCACAGATTAAAGATTTGGGTATTGCCCTAGTGGAGTTGTGGAGTCTCTTGGACACCTCAACTGTTGAGCAAAAAAAGTTTGAGCATGTTACATGGTTAATCCATTCTACTGTTGATGAGGTTACAAGGCCTGGTTCCCTTTCTCTGGATGTCATTGAGCGGGTATATTTCATCCTTCTTCATTTTTTTTGTGCTCGTAAATGCTTGTAGTGGCAAAGATTGTGATTTTTTCCCTATAAGTTGTATGTGTTTATCCTTGAGTTCCTGACATATATTTGTCTGTAGACGGAGATTGAAGTTGAGCAGTTGAATATTCTTAAAGCCAGCAAGATGAGGGAGCTAGTGTTGAAGAGGCAAACTGAATTAGAGGAAATTTATAGAGGGGTCCATGTGGAAGTAGATAGTGATGCTGCAAGGAAAATGTTGATCAACCTCATTGATTCTGGTTTGTAAATGTTTTCTTTGCTTTTAAGTTTAATCCATCCCCCTGAAGGATGAAATTGAAAAATTTCACTTTCAGGCTGTGCTGCTCTTTAGTATGTGTTGACTGTGAAACTTGAGTTTTGTTTGTTATGATTCTAAAATGTATTTGATATTTGAGATTGTCAATTCAAAAAAAAAGAAAGAAAGAAACATAGAAATGGAAAATCATGGCTGAGTGCCATATTTTGTACTGCATGTTAAACGATAATTCGTTCTTTATTTGGTTATTGTAAGCCGATGGAAAATGAGTTTGCACACAAATCATAATATTGGTTATTAAACGTCTTGGGTAGTGGAACATTATTTCCTTCTCTTTCTGACTTGTCTTCTTGGAATTGTGAAATAGTTCTTTCTTCATGTTTCTTGGCTAAGTTTTAGAAGGATTAGGGAGCATACAATTATACTTTGTTTTGAAAAATTGTTATCCCCATGTGGTTTGACAGGCAAAGTAGACTTGTCTGAGATGCTTTATCGTATGGATGATCAAATAAGACAAGCTAAAGAAGAAGCTCAGAGCAGGAAGGATATACTTGATAGAGTTGAGAAGTGGAAATATGCAGCAGAGGAAGAAAATTGGCTTGATGAATATGAGAAGGTAAATTTGCTGCTGACGTATGTCAAAATTAAATAAACTGTTCATGAAGTAGTTACTATTTGGTATCTTTTTATCTCTAAGTTTTTTGTTCTTGATTCTTAAAAACTGTTTAACTGTCAAATTATTCAACATATGATTCAAGTACTTTGTTCATTTATCAAGTCCAAACATGTTATTGTTCTCTACTTTGCTGATACGAACTATAAAATCAGAGCTTAGAGAAGAAAATGACATGCGGGTTGACATTTATTTTTCCACTGGAAGTACAAGGTGAGATCAAGTTTTCAGGTGGAGCTCAACATGAAGGAGAAAACAAAAAACCAACAAGCTAAACAAAAGAAAGTAAACTGTTCAATTTGAAATATGCCTCACCTCTATCCTCTTTGTAATCTGCCCTATAGATTATTTGGCTCCTCTCTCTCTCTTTCTCTCTCTCTCTTGCTTTTTTCTCATAAGCATCTCGCTAGCTAAAGCCCCGTTTTCCTCTGATTTCAACTAACTGACTATCTCATACTTGTACAAGCAGTTTCTTATAGACTGCTATGGACTGCACTATGGCTGATTTGTGGCTTTTGCTGGCCGGACCATTTTTAAACTATAGAATGTTGTCAAGTTTTTTATTTGGTTTATGATATCTTTACAATGTCCTTATCCTATAGAGCCAAAAATAATGGTTTCATTTGAATTATACCAGATTATAGTTTAGTGACTTATTAAACCACATGCTCTTATTTATGTGAAGTTGCACATGATGATCACATTCAAGGGTCAATAAATAGCCTGTTCTTGTTAGGCTCTATACACCTGATTCTCCCAATTCGAGCCTAGACCAGAATCACTTAACAGCTTTGGGATTGTGCAATGTTATCATTTATAATATCTCATTATTAGGGCTTGTTTCAACTTTATAATTACATTATCAACGAATGTTTCCTTTTTATATATTCCTTCTGGTTCCTGATTTGATCCTTTGATTATTTTTTTTCTACAATATTCTCTCTGCAGGATGATAACAGATATTGTGCTGGAAGAGGAGTTCACAAAAACTTGAAGAGGGCTGAAAAAGCAAGGGCTCTAGTCAGCAAAATACCATGTGAGTTCTTTCAGTTATTATATGTTCCATGTTTTGGGCCCAAATTTCCATATAAGTTGATCTAGCTCCGATCTTAGCATGCATCAGAGAGGGACTCAGGGTTTAATATATTTACTGTTCAAGAATGATTAGTGATAAGCAGATCCATGTTACTTGAGGGCTGAGGCTCCAGCCACTTTTAGGAAATGATACATTTCTTTTGGAGACACAATATGATGATGAGTAGTTGCATGGTGATATGAACATGTCAAAAAAGGGGAGGGGTTGAAACTTGAAATGAATTGGAGACACAATGTTTACCTGAAGCTTGCTCTTCTGAAAGGCTTTTAAAGCAATGAGTATTGTATATTTTAGATATTTCTACGTAACCGGCTTTCTTATTTGTAGTGTTTATTGTTGTGAGGAGTTTTATCATAGGATTGAGAGCTTTGGAATCAGAATCTGGTAATTTTTAGAGTTTATGGATAAAATCTGCAGGGCTAGTATATTTATCATCCGAATTAATTTGAATGTTATAATTGCTCAGGCAACTTCCTTGTAATTGTTGAATACAAATGTTTTCAATTAGGTGTATCTTCTTATTGTGAAGGATAGTAGCATGTCAAGTATGGTAGCATGATAATTTGAAACTTTCCAATATCAGAAGTTCTTTTGGAGCTTTATGGTTTGTGTTATCAAGTATGCAAACCTTTTGCGGCCTTTGTACAGTTGAGGAACCCGATGTGTCTTTGAGTAGAAAACTTGAGCTATGTTTTTCTTGTTTTGGCTTCTTGCTTCTCATAGCACTCTTATTGATTCAAGTACTTGTTACTGGATTCTTTGTTTGGACCATGAGTGCTTTGAATTTCAAGGTGTTTGGTTTGTCGTTTAATGGGTCTTAACTGTTTATTATGTAGCTCTTGTTGAAAGTTTGATAACAAAGGTTAAAGCTTGGGAATCAGAGAAAGGAATGACATTCCTTTATTACAAGGTGATTGACCAGAGCCTTTATATTCTGGTTTTTACTTTCAGTCTTAGCTTGAAATGGTCTTGTATCAAGAGCTTATTTGGTTGTATTCAATTCCCAGGAATCTCTGTTACAGAAGTTAGATGAGTACACTTTACAGCGTCAGCAGAGAGAAGATGAGAAACGTAAAACTCGGGTATGCCCATGATCTCTTTTATTTACAGTTTAAGCAGACTCTATTATATTCCTCTGCACTTAAATGAAATGCAATCAGATGGCCTCAGTTAAGATGACCAATATAAATAAATACTAGTTGCATCGGAGACTTGCACTTAAATGAAATGTAATATTTGTAAGATAAATAGTTTTCAGCTAATGTTGTTCTTTTATTAAGACTCATATCCGCATAATAAGAGAACTATCAAGGGATGGAATCGTCGACAATAACAATCTCCGCGTTCACTGATGTAAAGAGATTGTTTTGATGTTGCAGGAGCAGAAAAAGTTGCAGGAGCAGCTTGCCACAGAAAAAGAAGCACTGTATGGTTCGAGGCCAAGCGCAAAAAAGCCGTTGGGTCCAAGCATAAGCAATAATGCAATGGTAGGAACTCCCGTTGCTCGTAAGACAGGAACGCCAGCTGGTCGTTATGGGATTTCAAGTAGTAAAGAGCGCAGAGATAGCAGTAGAGTTATACCAGTCAACTTTGTTGCTCTTGCCAAAGATGATCCAGTCTCTCATGCTACCTGACTCTTACTTTGGTGACCAAAAGATTATAGTCTGACATAAGTAGATGTATTTTCTGAAAATAGTAACTGTTCTGGTAGTATCTGTTAAATTGTCTCAACTTCAGTTCATTTAGGGTTACTGGACTTGCTTAGCCTAGTATTACTTGTGGGTTAACTTGTAAGCAAATTTCATTTACTATTTTTTAGTGAACAGAAAATTTCAGGAAGTCTGTGCAGTTTAATCAATTTTTACAATCAATCTTGTTGAATTTTTGTCCAAATTAATGTTAAAAAATGACCTTTTCGGTATCCCGCACAAGGTTGGGTCGAAATTAATGTTATGTTCATCAAATTATTAGTCTGACTTTTTCATAGTTCCCGTTGCATAAAAAAACATATTGAACTGTTCATATTATCAATGTTTCAATTTTAATACTGTTGACATTAACAACGATCAAGATTTAAATGTACCATGCTATTTTACAATGAAATGTTTATTTCTCAGACTTCTGCAACAAAAATGCCATAGAGTTTATATTATAGTTTAGTTTATAGCTTCTATACCTATACTAAAGCAAACACCATGTTTGATAGATGGCAGCTCCACAATAATTTAATTCCCGCCCAAATGCCTAGCTGACTTCCTTAAGAAGATTAGCATGTGTAGGCATAATCTTAGCCCCACTTGATTATTAGTTTCCTTAAATAATGCATTATTTTGAATATATTTGACATGAAATTAGAGGAAATTATGACGTGAATATTTTAAAGAGATTTTATAGCTTATATTAGATCATTTAGTGTATCATTTTAAATTTAAATCTTCTATACCTATACTAAAGCAAACACCATGTTTGACAGATGGCAGCTCCACAATAATTTAATTCCCGCCCAAATGCCTAGCTGACTTCCTTAAGAAGATTGGCATGTGTAGGCATAATCTTAGCCCCACTTGATTATTAGTTTCCTTAAATAATGCATTATTTTGAATATATTTGACATGAAATTAGAGGAAATTATGACGTGAATATTGTAAAGAGATTTTATAGCTTATATTAGATCATTTAGTGTATCATTTTAAATTTAAATCTCACCTAGTTTTTTATAGGACAAATTAATACTCCCTTCGTTCCAGTTTACTTGTTCCATTTCCTTTTTTGGCAATTCCTCATTACTTGTCTCATTTCCTTTTTTGGCTATCCTTTTTTTACCTAAATACCCCAACTTTTTCAATTCCCAATACTCCACTACCACCTTTACAAATAATTTAATCAATTAAAATACCCAACTACCACCTTTTCCAATGGACCCCACTACCACCTTAATATCCGTGTTTTGTCAAATGGGACAAGTAAACTGGACCGGAGGGAGTATTAATAGTCTAATATTTCACCCTTCAGCTATGAATAACTCTACATTTAGATTATTATTTTATAACTAATTTTTATCCTTAGTTTGCTATCAGCATAACTATCTATACTTAATACTAAATCTAAAACAAACACCACTTACTGCCACGTGTCGTGCTCTCAGAGAATTTTATTTTGATGAATATTAATTTTATTTATTTATTTTGATGAATATTTACTATACATACTTAGCTCTACTTTGACCAAATGTGGTTATTATTATTTAATAGAGTAATTTCTATTTGCTGTCATAATTAACCTCAATTAATCTTATTTTAAATATTGCATATTTATGTATTAATCTTATTTTAAATATTTCATATCTTCTCTATATCTTCTAATACTTAAACATAGACCACTTAAGGACACGTGTCATGTTCTGATAAGTTTAGTTCCCACCTAATAACTAGAGTACTGAATACACTATTACCTCAAGTAACCTTTAATATCTAGATTGTTCATTATAATAATCCCTTTAATCGAATTTGGACATAACTTACTATTGTAGTCACAAAAAGAACACCCATGTCTATGTTAAAGTATTTCATTCTCGTGAAGAGTGAAAAATTTTAATTGTCAATTAAAATTATTACACAAATTCTTATGAGAGACGGTCTCTTTGAGAGACCATCTCTAATTAAGTTAGCCCATTAGAAAAAATATAGAGTAAATGTAGCTAATAAGCTTAAATGAATTGGGCCTGAGAGACGTCTCTAAGAAAGACGGTATCTCAGGAGACTCAGTGAAATTATTATTCAATAAAATAATATATCAACTATTTAAAAAATCTAATTTTCTTAATTCCCATGAATTATTGTTCAATAAAGTAATATACCCTATAGGATATCCAGAATTAGAATATAGATATAGATATCAGTAAGTCTCATGGGAGACGGTCTATTCTATAGACGGAATCCATGAAACCTAGCCCAAAATATAACATAGTATATTTGGGGTTATGATAAATTATTTGGGGTTATAATAACTTATATTTGGGGTTATAGAATAGTATATTCGAGGTTATAATACCTTACATTTAGGATTATAACATAATACAATTGATATTATAATAAAAAAAATCAGTTAAGGGAAATGGGCTGACCCAATTTTGTGGTCTATCCGATAGACCGTCTCTTGTGAGATTTTGTGTATAGATATAAATAGATATCTACATTATCTACTATAATAATACCTGTAATTAAGGAATTAAATACTGCAACATTACTGACTTTCGATGTCTCATTAAACTAATTATTACATCTTTTGAAGATCATTTCAACTTGTGATTAAATATTATTTCTATCTTTTTCTCATAAAAACTTCCTATCTTTCTTCTATTTTCTTATCGAACCAACGAGAGAAGTAAAGCGTGTAACTAATCTCGATGAATGAGCTATATCTCTGGCATAAGTATATTTTTATCTTTTATTTTTCTAAATATTTTTTTTTATTGATTTTTGATATAATATGTTTTTCTATGCATGTGAATGATTTATTTATAAATTTAAATTAAGAAATTAATTACTGCATCATTACTGTCTTTCTATGTCTCATTAACCTAATTATCACATTCTTTGAAGATTATTGCAACTTGTGATGGAAGATTACCTCTATCTTTTTCTCATAAAAGTTTTCTATCTTTCTTATATTCAATCATTTCATTATTACCTAACATAAATTTTAAATTTTTACCAATATGTATTAATGCATGATCATCATATATAGTTGTTTCATGGGTCAAAAGTAAGCAATCACTAGTTGGAAAAAAGCACATTGACTGCGGTTTTTTAGGGGTATAGGCTGCGGTTTTGACTTGCAGCTTTTGTAGTAGCAGCAAATGAGAAAAACTTATTGGCTGCGGTCATAAAAACCGCAGCCTATACCCCATTTTTAGAACAAAAAAAAGCCATCAAAGGCTGCGGTTTTAGGTATGTCCGAAGCCTTTGATGGCTTTTTTTTTGCTTTTTTTTTCATTCGTTTCAGGCGAAGAACATCAAAAAATTAGGCGAAGAACATCAAAAAAAAACAAGAACATCAAACAAAAAACGAAGAACAGTACAACCTATATTTCGTTCATTACAAAAAACAAAGAACATCAAAAAAAAAGGGAAGAACATCAAAAAAGATCTCAAAAAATTTATTTCAAAAAGATCTAAAAACAACAAACAAAAAACGAAAATGATGTTGAAAAAACATAAAAAACTTTACAACGAACCTAGATCTGAAAATTTTACAACGAAATTCTAACTATAGATCTGAAAAATTTTCTTCTACATCTTGAAGACTATAGATCTTGAAGACGCCTATTTCTTCTAATCTTGAAGACTATAGATCTGAAAAATTTCTTGAAGACTATAGATCTGAAAAAGAAAAGGAAATTCATAACTTGCTTGAAATCTTAAAAAAACCAAATTCATGAAAAAATAAAAAGCAAATTCGTGATGACTATAACCTGATTTGTAGCAAACGAACCTAGATTTGAATTCATGCCAAGACCCGACACTTTTGATTTCGAACATGAAGGAGGCATTTATATGATGAATTCGACACTTTTGAAATCTATTCGAATGATTTTTTAGAAGGAGGGTTTTTAGAAAGAAAAGGCGTTTATAACCTGATTTGTATGTAGCAAGGGATTATGTTTGAAGAAGATGAAAGAGCATAAGGGTTTTTTTAGAAAGAAGGAGAATTTTTTTAATGAAGAGAGAGAAAGGTAGGAATGAATAAAAACGAAGAAAAATGAGGCGCTTGAATATAAGAATCGGCGCTTAAAATTTAGAGTTTAATTGGCTGATTTTGGGTTGGGCTTCAAATTTAGGCTGCGGACATATAGTAAAACCGTAGCCCATGACTTATTTTAATTTTTGGCTGCAGACATAGAAAAACACCGCAACCTATTCTAATTTTTTTTTTAAATTTTACATATTGGCTGCGTATACACTATAACCGTAGCCAAATACGCAGCCATTAAGCCGCAGCTAATAAGCTTTTTTCCACTAGTGAATCAAAACCACACCACCCCGGAACTTCAGCTTCCAACACCAAAATTTCCGAGAAACGATCCCCCAAAAGGCTACAACCCCAAAACACCATAGGACAAAACAGAGAGCTCTCCCTCACCATCGTACACCTTTAAGCCAACTATCTCCGAACCACCAACATTTAACTGCAATACCTTCCCTAAAACCCAGAACCACTACACCCGCCACCACAATTCGCATCCATACACAATGGCCGCCTCTCCCAATCCCATTAACCCGGAGGCCCACAGAAAACCAAAACTCAACAGAAACAAAATACCCCTGAAACAAGAACGAACCCAAAAACAACTCTTTAAAACTTTACCCAAAAGCTAAAAAAGGCCGTCATACCTGACACCATACATCAAAGAACACTGTCATCCCCAAACAGCCACCATAACAGAGACACTCAGCCGAACCTCACTAGAAATCACACCGTGTTCAATGCTGCCACAAAGTGAAGAACCCCAGAAAACCACATCTCAAAAACCAATAGCAACACAAATAAAACTCCATTCATGTTTATAAGTGCCCCACCTAACACCTCGGTACAAAAAGGTCGACAAACGACAAACACCAAAAGACACGACCATCGCAAGAAGATCTGAAAACCCCCCAAAACCCCCAAAAATACGACCTCCCAGATCAGAAAACCGTAGAAACGTTCGAAAAAGAAGATCTGAAAACCATCCCCACCTAATATCTACAAAAAACCCCAAAACAGAGCAGAAAACTGAGAGGAAGACCCCACCAGCGACAAAGTAACCCCCTCCAACATCGGAGACACTAGCATCAAAACAACAACCCAAAAACGAAGAGAGAAACGTCAGCCCTAAAAACAAGGACCCACCAAGAAGATGAATATATATATATATATATATATATATATATATATATATATATATATATATATATATATATATATATATATATATATATATATATATATATATATATATATATATATATATATATATATATATATATATATATTCTTCGATTACTACATTAAATTCACAAACTTTGCCATTCAATTACTACATTAAATTCACAAACATTGTCATGATATTTAAATTAACAAAAACCTTAAAACAAATGTAAAACGTCTTCGTCACTTCTTTTGGAAGATTGTATTTGGTTCTTGTGATTGTCGTATTCGTTCCTTTATGACCACCTAATTAAGGTTGGTGATAGATTCATTTGCCTCATGCCTTGTATTGAAAGTGCTGATAAGTAGAACTATACAAGTGAAGCTGTGGTAGTATCCCCTAAAGTTAGTGATACATTGTTTTGTCTTTTGCTTTATAATGAGTTACAATTTTTCACGTGAACATAAATAAAAATCTATATAATTTCTCTGTCTCATTTAATTTGCAATATTATTTTTATTTTGATTTGTTCTACTTAATTTGCATTATTTTTTTAGTTTCGGACTATGACCTATCACTTCCTTTTAATCATATCCATACATTTTAACTTTCTTTTAGTTTCAATCACTTAATCGATTCTGTTTCTTCATTTATTACCAATATATATTTTTTTCTTAAAAAATAATAACTTTTTCTTTGTTTCAAATTATATAGGTCCCACGGAATTAATGGTCTTAAAAAATGTGGAGTTGGAGTAAGTAGAGTGACTAAGAAAAGTTGGTAGAAGAAGAGTTGGCGTTTGAACAATCTAAATTAGTAGACCAAGCACTCTTAACCATTCGTTATATGTTTTGGTCGAAAGTACTGGGTAAAGTTGTGGAAATTGTATATCCTCCACGTTTGAATTTGGCTACCTAACAGTTTACTTCGTGTCAACTGTCCTATCATGTCAACTCTATTACTATTAATTATTGGAATATTTAATTTTAAAGTTTCTAACTTTGTGGGGTTTGAATTTGATACTCTATCCAATTTAAAATTATTGTCCACTTTTTTATTTAGTCAAGTTACTCTAATTGTCCACTTTTTATTTTTGGCAAAGATTTCTTTACCTTAATACCCCCAACTACCACAACTTATATTATTTAAAATACCTCACCTATCACCTTTTCAATTATTATAAATTTATAATCACTTAAATACTCCACCTACCACCTTTTCAATTATTATAATCACTTAAAATAATCGACTGCCATTTTTCTTAAAATGCGGTCCAAACACAAAGTGGACAATAAATATGAATTGGAGGGAGTACTAATATACTCCATCTAATTCACCACTAAGTTCCCATTTGTTTTTTTGACACTATTTATATTTTACTATTAATTTGTATTTTATTATTAATCTATAAGTTAAAATATAGTCAGGTGAGATTTTATTTGATTCGTTTCAATGCAAGGATTATTTATATCAACTTTTCATAATTTTTAATTATTCACAATTAGAGATATTAACGATTGAATAAATGAATTGGATAGAGTGCTTAAAAAATGAGAACTTAGTGGCGAATTGCAGGGAGTATTTTTTTAAGGTTTAAACTTTGGGGGTCTTCGCGTTTATTACTACCAAAAAATTCACCCTAATAGTCTATTTTAATTTTCTTTGAATTATTTCTTAATAATTTAAATCTTTGTCATCAGAGGTCAAACTATGATTTTGAATTAGGTGGTCCAAATTATCGATATATTAGCAGATTTTCTACTGTATAGAACTAGTTAAACAATAAAAATTTTAAAATCATGTAAATTAAAGGAATTTGAATCATAGCAAAGATTAAATTTAAAAAAATAGAGTTAATTAAGTGTACCTATAATTATCCCTTTTGGAAAAACAATAAGTGTTTTAGACCTCATATATTTTCCTATTAAGTCTAAACAAACACTTTTAAAATAAAATATATAAATACATACTAAAAAAAATGAATGTGAAATTATGATAGATGAAAAATAATGACATTATATATAAATTTATCAGTCTATAAAAAATAAATAGTTCAAAAAATAGTTTGATACTTTAACTTTAATTGAGTACAAATGTGTTATACTCTAACCATTTAGGTGTAGTAATTTTTATAGGAAAAATTACCTAGAATAATCCAAATTATTTATGATTTTTCTACAATAATCCCAGCTATTGATTAACCATGAATAATCTCAAATTTGAGGGGTATTTTCCTAAAGTAAACTTGGGTAACCCGATGACCTGCTATAGTAGGTAATTCCCCAAAAAAATAAATTAAGTATTAATTTAAAATTAAAAAATACTTTTGAAAATTTACATAAAAAATTCTAAATATTAAAAAAATCATAAATTTTTTACGAATATTTTTTTAACTTTTTTTTTCGACATTTTATTTTAATTTATCTTTTTTTTAAAAAAAATAAAACTTGCTATAGCAAGTCATCCGGTCATCGGGTTTACTCTAGAAAAATGCCCCTCAAAGTTGGGATTATTCATGGTTAATCAATAGATGAGATTATTGTAGGAAAATCATGAAAAATTTGGATTATTCTGGGTAATTTTTCATTTTTATTAAATATTTTCACTCAATCTATATACTCTTTTCGTTTCTTTTTAACGTCCCATTTTTTTTGGCGTTTGCCAATGTACTATTTAATTATTAATGTCATGTGCATAACTAAAAATCATAAAAATAGATATTATTACAACTTATGTTGAGATGAATCAAACAAGATCACATTTGAATGTTTTAATTCATAGATTAAGAATAAATTACAAATGAAGAGTGACTAATGAATAGTACTCAAAAAGCAAACATAACGTTTGAAAAGGAATGAAGGTAATATTATGTTAGTAAGGGGGCCAAAGCTAAAACACAATGAATCGCATCTTCGGTGAGGGGGGCTGGGCCTCCCCTACCCGGCCCTATGTAGCTTCGCCTATGTTTGTCATATATTATATCTCAACAAGATATCATATTATACTAATATGCTTCCAACTAACGAGAATAAATTTTCAAAAAAAAAAAAAAAAACTAACGAGAATAAAATTTGGATTATTCACAACAAATTAAGACCCAACTTTTAGTTATTAAATAATAATCTAAACGTGAGATTATTAATTAGCGGCCAAGTAAAAAATGGTTTATTTATGTAAGTTTTTCTTAATTAATACCCCTTTTATTCGGCCTAAATGTCCCATTTAATTTTTCACACTTGTCGAGACAACATTTTAATCCTTAATATCTCAAATTATCCTTAATTAAAAATTATAAAAATTTGCTATCAATAATCCTTGTATTGAGACGAATCAAATAAGATCCCACATGCTTATATTTTAACTTATAGATTAAGAGTAAAATACAAATTAAGAGTAATGAGTGAATCTTGCCAAAAAAAAGTAGGACATTTAGGCTGAATAGGAGGTAATATTATTATCATTCCATGAAAAATCAAGCAAAACTACCAAAAGTGTATGTGTATCATCTCATCACTCTACATTCATTTTCACATGAAGATTCACATGTAAAATCTTCTAAAACACACATGAAATTTCCATGCATTTTCACATCTTAGTTCTATAAATAGCTCAAAAACATAACTTCATTATAAATCAACTCATAACAAAAAATCTCTTATTATAATTAATACCCACTTCCAATATAAGCTAGCCATGACTATACAAGAGAAAAAGGTAGTTGATGAGGTATCTGGCTGGCTTAGGATCTTTGACGACGGTTCGGTCGACCGAACCTTTTTCGGCCCACCCGAGGCCAAATTTATGGTCGATTCGGTTCCGGCCCATGAAGACTTTGTCAATGGGGTAGCAGTCCGTGATGTGGATCCCAAAACGGGTCCTCGGGTCCGGGTATACATGCCGGAAACCCAGCCCGAGAATGACCCGAATGAGAAGCTACCTATAGTTGTCCACTTTCCCGGTGGTGGGTTTTGCATAAGCCAGCCCGATTGGTTTATGTACTATGCTGCTTACACCCGGTTAGCAAGAACGGGCCGGGTCATTATCGTCTCGGTTTATCTCCCATTAGCACCTGAAAACCGACTTCCCGCCGCCATTGATGACGGGCTTTCATCCCTTTTATGGCTAACCTCATTGGCCCGTTCTCAGGCCCATGAGTCATGGCTCACAAATAAGGGGGACTTTACACGAGTTTTTCTAATCGGGGATAGTTCGGGTGGTAATTTAGTGCATGAAGTAGGGGTCCGAGCAGGGAAAACCGATTTAAGTCCATTAAAATTAAGCGGGTTAATTCCGGTTCACCCGGGAATAACCCGAGCCACAAGAAGTCGATCCGAGTTAGAAATGCCCCAAACCCCATTTTTAACACTAGACATGGTGGATAAGTTTCTAAGCCTAGGCTTACCAATTGGAAGCACAAAAGATGACCCAATAACATGTCCAATGGGTCCCACAGCTCCTTCACTAAGTGGGGTCCACTTACCACCAATTATGTATTGTTTAGCTGAACAAGATTTATTTATTGACACACAAATGGAGTTTTATGAAGCATTAAAAGAAGCAGGGAAGAAAGTTGAAGTGTTTATGAGTAAAAATATGACTCATAGCTTTTACTTAAATAAGTTGGCGGTAGATCATGATCCTGAGACTAAACTCCAAACTGAAACACTTTTTAAAGCAATAATTAATTTTATAAGAAAATATTGAGAAGTGAAATAGACAAGCAAATAATCAATTACTATATATATTGGTGGTATGATAATCAAATAGTGTTTTGTAAGGAGTCTATCTATCATGTTTATGTTGCATATGATGTCTTTTATGTAATACTCCCTCCTATTCACAAGTTTTGTCCACTTTACATTTTGCACACATGCCGAGGCAACATTTTAATCTTTAATATCTTTAATTGTGTATAATTAAAAATTATAAAAATTTGATATTAATAATCTTTGCATTGAGACGAACAAAATAAGATCCCACATGACTATATATTACTTTATAGATTAAGAGAAAAATACAAATTAAGAGTGATTAGTGAATAGTAACCAAAAAGTAAAGTGGACAAAACTTGTGAATAGGAGGGAGTATGTTTTCTTGTTACACAAAGTCTAATGAAATATATATAATTAATTTTGAGTTTTAGAAATAAAAGCTTTTAATACTCTGATGAAGAAAATGAGTACTATTAATTTGAGTTTTTTTATTAGCGGGATACACTGGAAATGATGATGATGAAGAAAATGAGTACTATTAAGATAAACAATTTTTATATATAGGTTTTATAGTATTTTCTTCATATCAAATGAGGCTTACAAGTTAACAAATCGATAATTAAATTATTAGGCAAGCAGATAAATTGATTATACGTTGCAAAATATCATATAAAGTCCAATCCAATGCAAGCAAAATAAAAAGCCACAAAGGAGATTACGGTTTGGAAGGGAAGCGCTGGAGGCCGAGAGAAGGATACACTGAGAAGGATGATGATGATGATGATGATGATGATGAAGAAAATGAGTACTGTTAAGATAAATAATTTTTATATATAAGTATCATAGTATTTTCTTCATATGATCTAAATGGTAATTATCGCCTTCATTCATAATCATAACTCATAAGTCATAACAAATGTAGAGATGCATCTGTGGAAAACCTAAGCATCCACATACCACGCCCTTTTCCTCTAAAATTATAATGAACAAATCCAAGATATTGTATTTTTAAGACATGTAATCCTATTTAGCTCCACATTCTGAAAAATGCACATCAAAACCATATAAAACAACAATTTTAATAGATGAATATAAGGAAATCATCATCATCATCATCATCCTACCCAGTATATCCCGCTCATAGAAACTATGGGCGGGGTCTGGGGAGGGAAGGACGGCGGCAACTCATACCCGTAAAGGAGAGCACGGCCCAAAAAAGGAGTCCCCCGGCTCCAGAAAAAGAGATACGTACCTTCTACCTGAGGTGGCGAAACGCATAATATATCCAGTACGCATGTAAAACAAAACTGAAAAAAAATGAGATAGAAACAAGACACACAAGGGACCAGAGCATACAAGAAACACGAACGCCGTAACTGACTCTAAGGGGAGAAGTCAAAGTCTAAAACTTGGATATGACGCCTCCAACTACTCTTATCCCTAGACAGGTCCTCAGAGAGGTTCAACTCACGTAAGTCTATTCTTATTTGCTCCTCCCAAGTCTACTTGGGTCTACCTCGACTCCTCTTACCCTCCACTATAATGCTTTCGACTCTCCTCACAGGGGCGTCGAAAGTCTTTCTCTTCACATGTCCGAACCATCTCAATCTTCTTTCCTGCATTTTTCTGGAGATAGGAGCAACCCCTAGTTTGTCTCTAAACTCTTGGTTCCTAATTCGATCCAACAAAGTGTGCCCGCACATCCAACGCAACATACGCATCTCTGTGACTTCCATTTTATGTTCATAACTCTTCTTTACAGGCCAGCATTCTGTCCCGTATAGCAGGGCCGGTCTGATTGCTACCCGATAAAATTTTCCCTTTAGCCTATCTGGGATCTTCCTATCACATATCACCGTGGTAGCCGCTCTCCATTTGAGCCAACCCGCCTGGATACGATGATCTACGTCTCCGTCGATCTCTCCATCCCTTTGGATGATTGATCCCGAATATTTGTACGTGTTCGTACTTTTAATGACTTCTTCCCCGATGCAAACTTCCGGCTCCCCTATTGGTTGGGTCCCACTGAAGTCACAACGTAGGTACTCGGTCTTTGTGCGACTAATGCGCAAACCTTTACCAAGGAAATCATGCGTCACAAATAAATTTCAGCATATGGATGATAACACCAAGCACCAATAATTGCCAAACCTGCACAAAATGTAGGCACTAACTTTAGATGCTAGATTGTTGACAATCTGAATTGACCGCTTGGTGATCTGCTCTATGAAATCAACTCTAGAGACTCTTCCAATGACAAGAGCATTAGCAATATGCGCAACAAATTTCTCCCTTTAAAACATGTTCTCATAGTATTTACAATACCATTTACCACAAGGTATGCTTGGCAAAAAAGCGCATTATGTATTTAAAAATAAATCCAATCCAAAACAGAAATTATACGTCTCATGATATCAAATAAGGTGCACAAGCACCACTAAAATATCATACAAAGTGCAATCTAATGCAAGCAACACAAAAATCCACAGAGGAGATTGCGGTTTGAAAGGGAATCGTGCAGGCCGAGAGTGGCTTTGGAGGACAACTGAAACAGGGCCTCCGGTTGAGGAGGGTGTTTCCGCCACCGACAGTGATGGAGAAAAACTGGCGCTTAGGGTTTAGGAGGTGCAGCTCTTAGGGTATGGTGTTTCCTTGAAATTTTCGAAGGAGTTGCTTAGTGAGGGAAAAGATGCGGGATCTAGAAATTTCTATGGGAACTTAAGAGACAGTTTATTTTCTCAGTTGCTCTCTTGAGAGACTGTTTTTTGTAAAGCGATTCTCAAAAGTCCAGCCCAAATCTATATCTAGAGTTGTAACAATATATATTTAGAATTGGACTGGGCTTTTGAGAGCCGTTTTTACACACTACAACATAATTTTCTTTTAGTGGCATATATTTAGCGACATTTAGTTTGAATGTCGCTACTTATATAGTGCATATAGAGGATTTAGTGGCATTTTTGTAGACCCTTTAGCAATATATTAAAAAGTCACACTAAAGCTTTTAGCGACACTATAGACTACAATGACAATTACATATGCCGCTAAAGACCAAATTAAGTGTCACTAAATTACTTTATGGTGGAACTTAAAAAAAAACGAATAATTATTACACCAAAAATATGAATCAGTGGCATTTTTTTAATGCCACCAAATCCAATGTCGCAAAAAACTAAATTTGTTGTAGTGACAAAAGACGGTCTCAAGTAAGAATTTGTGTTTTTTTTCTAGTATTTTCCTTCAAAAAAAAATTTTTTTTGACGCTTATAATCATTTATTTCCACGCATTTAAACGTCAAAAATCAAGCGTCGAAAAACTGTTTATTTTTTAGACGGTTACCCAAGCGTCTAAAATAAAGTGTGGAGAATTTCCATGTTTTTAGTAGTGCGATAGACGCAATGCCACCTATTCTTACGCTATGAGTAGAGTACTTGATATGCTATGCAGCTGTAGTATATATGCATGGGCGGAGCCAAGGGGCATATCCGCCCGCACTTGAGGGCACTCATTTAATTTAAAAAATTTTAAGTTAGTAAGAATTGATCCCACAATCTAACCTCAAAAATAGTTGTCATGTGTATCTTACCAATGGAGCTAAATATTATTATTCATTATCTTAGTAGTGATTAATTATTATATCTATAAAGCAAATGTATGTTGCATTAATAAGACTAGTGAGATGCAAATTATAGTTAATTATATCATACGTTAACCGATCCATATATACATTTCAAATATAGTAAACTAGGATAGAAACCCGTGCAATGCACGGATTTTTAATACGTTGATATTTAAATGAAATTTTATACGAACGAAAATATTAAATGAAGGTGCGCGATAAATTATTTACATACATACATTGTAATTAAAAAAAGAATTTAATATAAAAAACCCAAAATAAGTTGTTAATAAAGAGTTTATAAGTTTTGAAACACATCTTTATATACTACATTCTCAGTACGATGACATATTTCAAAATACCGTCGTTTTAGATTTGTAGAAATTTTGTCTCAGTTGTCAAAATCTCTGGTCATATATTAATTAATCACTATACTATTATTGCCATAAGTAAAAAAATTACTGGTCAAAATCCCTAATCTCATTGTTATTATTGTCATATTGTCATATAATTACTATACTAAACATTAAAAATTCCCTATCAAGTTTACTCCTGCCATATTTAGGAAAAGATTCCTGGTCATATAATTACTATACTAAACATTAAAAATTCTTGATCATAAATAATCCTGCTGTATTTAAAAATCTCTGGCCATAAATATTCCTGCCAAAAATACTGACCAATAAAAAATTACACTTATCTCTCTCATATTCACTTGACTTTTTCATCACTATACATTAAAATTAATATAATGTATGATTTATTATAAAAGTATATGCCAACTTTGTAATTGAAAATTTGGAATCTAAAATATTATACTTTAATTTTTGATAGAGCTTTAGTTAATTTAGGTATTTTTGAAACATTTTTATTGAATTAAATCTATAGTGTTTGTGCTCTCACTAAAATTAAAATCTGCATTATCTGCCACTAGTAGTATGTAGAAAGACTATTGACTAAGAAAATCAGTGGAAGAAGAAGAAGAATAGGCATTTGAATGATTTAAATTTTGTGGACGATATGGTGTCTTGACTATTCGTTAGTCCAAAATTATTCCGTACAGTTTTGGGAATTATTTTCTACGTTTATTTAAATTCTTTGTTTCGCTATATAACAATTGGGCATTCTTATTATTCGTCACCCTTTTCATTTTATCGGCATTCCTATTTTAAATTAATTATATAAAATTACAAAAATGCCCTTGACATTTAAATTTTTATATATGAATTTTCGAATTGCCCCTGCATAATTTCGAATTCAAAAACTGTAACATCTCTCTAAAAATCTCAAAAAAAAAAAATCTCTAAACTAAAAGAAGTTAAAAGTAATAAATAATTTAAATAAATAAATAAATAATTTAAACACATACAACTTAAACATAAATAAATAATTACACAAATAAAACATAAACATAAATAAGTAATTATATTAAAAAATATTAAAATTAAATTAAAAAAATCAAAAAAATTAAAATAATAATAGGCTCACTTGCATAAAACGTGCGAGTGGACTATGATCAACTCGCACAAAACGTGCGAGTTGACCATGGTCCACTCGCACGTTTTGTGCGAGTAAGCCTGTTCTTCATTTTTATTTGAAAAATTTTCGAATCGGTAAAAATAAAAAAAAAATTTTAAAAAAAATTGAAGAACATGCTCACTCGCACAAAACGTGCGAGTGGACCATGGTCCACTCGCACATTTTGTGCGAGTGAGACTATTATTATTTTTTTTATTTTTAATTTAATTTTAATACTTTTTAATATAATTATTTATTTATGTTTATTTTTTATTTAATTTACTTTTTAATATAATTATTTAAGTTCAAGGGCATTTTTGTAATTTTAATTAATTAATTTAAAATAAGGATGACGATAAAACGAAAAGAGAATTGGGTAACAATTTAGCTTGAGTCAACTTACAAGTCAATAATTCCATGAAAATTATGCAAACTTTGGTCTTAATACATCATCTTCAAACCTACCAGAAAATTGTGTAGAAAAATTCCAACGGCTCTACTTTCATTTTCTCATGTAAAATCTTTTAAACATCCATGAAGTTTCCCTTTGAAATTATTTCCATGCATTATAAATAATTCTAATATTCTTGGTCATTATTCATTGAAATTTGTTCTAGATTGTATACCTAACTCATTTTAAGAGTTTTATACATTCCCTCCGGCCCTAGACATGGGCAAGAAGGGTCCGTGCTCAGCAGCCCAGGACTCATGAATAACTAGATAAATTTTGCATCTGTATATATTGAACTTGTGACCCTTGACCCTCTGTAATTAAATTGTGCATTTATTTGTACCATGCCGAGAAGTGCCAATAACAATAATTGCTATCTTGTTTTCTTATTATTGAATTATAAATGCACGATTATTAAATAAGCGGATATTTTCGAGCTCATTGTTAATATTTAATTTTTTTGATTTTATAAATATTGTTTTTATTAACCTTATTTTTCGCTATGAATCCAAAAAAATTCAGAGCCAGCCCTACAACATATATCTATTTTTAATAAGTGTCCTACCCTTATTCGACACATAAGTCAATGCACTATTCTAAGTTGTTTGGTTGACATAGGAATTAAATTCCTATGAGAAGTTGTAATACATTGGAATTTACTTTCATTGTCAATTTCCTAGAAATTACTTAATGTTGTTTGTTTGATAATAAGTATTTTGATTTACTGGGAAGTAACATGAGTGGTTTGGTTAACAAGGTGATGGAGATGGGAAATGAATTAGTTACCTGGAAAATGACGATTATACCAAATATTAGAGGGTATTATTATAATTTCGCTTCAAATGATACATGGGAATTGTTAATAACCAATGGGGGTATATGGTAATTAGGGATGACAATGGGTCGGACTCGGCTTGGATTATACGTAATCCGACTTTGCTCCGGATAATGGTCGGACTTTTGTTTTCAGTCCACCTCCACTCGGAGTCTGATTATGCATACTCCAAGTTTGTCCCGACTCGGACTCTCGGATCTCCAACGGAGTCGGATGCAGAGTCGGTTTATTATCAAACAGTATCGTTGTGATATTGTACTAATGATTTCAAAGCATACAAAATTAACAAAATATATTTTTTTAAATACAATTTAACTTAACAAAAAAATATGTAATTTAATTTGAATTCAATTTTAACAAGAGAAATAATCCTACTACTATAATTTAACAAAATTTTCTCATATTTTGATTTGGCGTATTTTGTTTCTCTTGATTTCATTTGTCGTATCTTCATTCATCAATCTATAAAATACCAAGTAGTTTTTCAAAATCGAAAATTACAATTACTATGAGAGAGAGCTTGAATTAGTCACTTCTAGAGTTTTAAAGTGTAAAAGTCAAATTCAAAGTCGGATGTCCTTCAGGGTCGGAGTCTCGGATATTTAATAAGGTCCAACTCCGGTCCGTCTCTAACTCGGAGTCGGAGTCGGATGAGTTTTTTTCGGACTCGAATTGGATTATTTTTTCCTCGAATCGAGTCGGACTAGGGTCGGATTCGGATTGAATTACCATCCCTAATGGTAATCTAATTCCTATATATGTATGATAGGCATTAACTTTCCTTGGCAATTCCTAGGAATTTTAGCTTTTTTTGAAACCAAACAAATAAGGGTAATACTATTTCCTAGGAAATTAAAATTCCAAGGGTAATAGAGGGTAACCAAACACATAAGTCAGTGCACTATTCTTAATTTCAATATCTAATATTTAACCAGATTATGTTATATACTCCCTCATATTTACTTATCACTCTTAATTTGTATTTTACTCTTAATCTATAAGTTAAAATAGTCATGTAAGATCTTGTTTTATTCGTTGTATAATAAGATAACAAGATCATAATAATAGATTATATTAAGATCATATATTCTAAAGAATAATCTTTATCTATAAATATATTTATTTTATCTATACTTTCTTAATAACAGACAAGCCAAATATTTCTAATGGACAAGTATCTTTATTCAATAAAGATACTTTTCTATTTGAATATTTGACTCGTCTATTATTAAAATAATATCTATAGGATATAGGATATAAAATACAACTTGACAAATAATTTGAAGAACAATTAAAGGTTTAACCTAACCTAGATATATTATAACTCAGGTTTACAAAATAAATAACACAAGAATTTTTTATAGATTGTTGTTGGTAGTAGTTAGAAGAATTGATAAGTGCAATTATTTGCACTTATTTATATCGTTTAATACCCTTAATGATGGTTGTTAGTAATTTTGTGTTTATTTTTAAGATTTATGCTACTTTACTCGTTTAGGTTATTCATGTTGATTTTGAGTGTTGATGGAGTTTACTAAGAGGATTCTAGCTTGGGTGAAGATGTTCTATAAAGAAAATGAGCAAAAGAGTAGAAAAGTGTTTATAATGTAAAAGTTTTAAGGAGAAATTTGATACATGTCTAGTCTTTTGACCATAACTTTTGATAGGAAGATTGCATTGATGTAAGGTTAGTCTCAATTTGGAAGGAAACCGACAGAAGGGTTCCGAACCCTATGAAACACCTAGAGGACATCACAATCTACAAAAATATATCACAGAGGAACAAATTATAGCAATTCCTTTCAGGATTGAACGAAACGTTTGACAAGGACAGGAACGAAATACTCAATAAAACTCCATTAACAACAATAGAAGAGACGTACGCCTATGTCAAAAGGGAAATCTCAAGAAGGGAGATTCTCAATGGGAATCCATCATCGGGCTATGAACCCTCAGGCATAGGTACTGGACTCATCACAAAACAAGCCACTACTAGTGGATCTAAACCGTCACAGGAGCACAATAACCCCTCAGGAGGCTACATTTCAAAAGCAAAAACATACCGTGAACCATTCAAACGAGAAGAGGAAGACAAAAACAACCTTCATTGTACTCACTGTGGTGGAAGTAGGCATACCAAGAATGGATGCTTCAAAATCATTGGGTTCCCGGAATGGTGGGACGAGCACCAAGCATGGAAAAAGAGAGAAGGAGGGAGATCGGACTACAAAAAAATCGATGACCGGAAAAGGTTGAACAATGGAGCACATGCAAACTTCATAACTGACTAGGTGATCGAAAAGAGCAAGGACAACATACAAGGTTCAGGTATACTAAGAGAAGGGAAGAAGGAAGGAGAAACGACTGTGGGCCGAAATCCTTCTCCCTCTCTCTCCTCATCCCACTCTTTTATACTTGAAAAAACCCTAGTTTCCCAAAGTGACTCCTCTTTTCTTAAAGAGGCAGAAACTTCAAGGCCTAATAATGACCCTTATTCCCACTCCTTTATAGAGGCAGAAACTTTAAGTCCCACTAGTGATAGTTATTTGTTTGCTCTTACTTGTGCTAAAAACCATGATAATAAAAACAAAAAATGGATTATAGATTGTGGGGCAACTGACACAATGACATAAGACCCCAACGACTTTATTTCATTTGATAAAATTAAAAAACCTGTCATTCAAACGTAAAATGGTGAGTGTATCGCGGTAAAGGGTACAGGAACTCTTAACATTCACCCGAACATCACTTTAAAAGATTATCTTCTTGTTCCTAATTTGTTTCATAAACTTCTTTCGGTTAGCCAGCTAACAAAAGGGATGAATTGTAATGTGTTGTTAGACTCGAACTAATGTGTTATACAAGATCCACAGACAGGGAAGACGATTGGGCGTGGTATTGAGGAGAATGGGTTGTACTTTGTCGAAGAGGTGTCTCAAAAGGGCTGTACGACACTTGTTCGCAGACCGATGGAACAACAACTGTGGACTTGGCATCGTCGATTAGGTCACCCTTCCCTAGGATATCTTGAGCGCCTTTTTCCCTCTTTACGTGGTACTAGACTAGTTTTTGATTGTGAGTCGTGTATTTTGGCAAAAGAGTCATAAACAGTCGTATTATCCTAGTTTGACTCGTGCTAGCGAACCCTTTATGCTTATACACTCTGATGTTTAGGGCCCTGCTCCAGACGGAGGAGCATATGTTTTTTCTTACTGGGTTTTATTCATTGATATACTCGGATGAGTTGGGTTTATTTTGTTAAACATAAATCTGACGTGTTTGATATATTTGTTAAATTCCATACTATGATTCTTACCCAGTTCCAAAAACAAATTCGTATTCTCCGATCGGATAACGGAAGAGAATATGTTCATCATAACTCTAGTGGAAAAATCCTTAATTGCTGCGGTTTTTTAGCCACTATGGGCTGCGTATTACGACCCCAGCCATTATTAGAGCAGCCCAAATAATAATTAAGGGCTGCAGTTAAAATACGCAGCCCAAAATAAGGAAAGGGCTGTGGACATGGGCCAAAACCGCAGCCCTTTAGTCATTTTAGGCAGTGGTATGAAGGCACTTAAGGGCTGCGGTTTTGGCCCATGTCCGCAGCCCTTTAGTCATTTTAGAAAAAAAAAAAATCAAAAGCTGAAAATATACCTCAAAAACATCAGATTTAGTTTTTGTAATTACAAAAATCAAGAACATCAAAAACATTACAAAAATCAAGAACATCAGATCTTCAAAAAAAACGTTACAAAAACATTACAAAAAAACGAATGAATCATCAAATTACAAAAAATTACAAAAATTACAAGATCTTTAAAAATTACAAACGAAATCGAAATAAACCCAGAAAAACGAAATACACAATCGAAATAAACGAAGGCTATCAACATCAGATCTAAGAATAAACTAAATCAAAACTAAATCAAGAAAACAAAATCCTTGAAGAAATCTAAAACCGCAGATCTTGACCAAAATCTTCAAAATCTTCAATAATGGGACGATTTTCTTAGATCTTTACTGACGAAAATCTTTAAAATCTTCAAAATTCTCGCCATTGATGAAGAATGAGACGGTTTTCTTAGGGTTTTGAATGTTTTCTTAGAAAAATCTTCGAAATCTTCAAATTATGAGAGAAGGAGGCGCCATTTGATTACAAAATTATGAGAAAAATATTCGAAATCTTCGAAAAATCTGTTTGTTTTGAAGTTTTTTTTAAGAAAGCTTCAATCCCTAATTCCAGAAGAGTAAAGGCGAAGAGAAGAGGCTTAAACAACAATGGCTGTCGGTTTTGTGCGTGTGAAAGGAAGAAGAAAGGGTTTGGGGTTGCTTGGTTCAATTGTGTTGAAGAAGAAAGGAAGAAGATTTCGAAGAAGAGGCTTAAAACACGGCGCTGTTAGGTTTTAGGTTTTCTTAGGGTGTGAAAGGAAGAAGAAAGGGTTTTAGGCTTTCTTAGGTATTTATTAAAACACAGGTTTTATTAGGTATTTATTAGGGAGCCGTGTTTTATGTTAGGTTTAGGAACTCGTGGGTTGGGCTTTGCTTTTAGGCCGCGGACACTAAAAAACCGCAGCCCCTTTATTATTTTTTTTTTCCCTCAATTTCTTAAATATATAAGGGTTGCGGACACTAAAAAATCGCAGCCCCTTTATTAATTTTTTTTTCACTCAATTTCTTAAATATATAAGGGCTGCGGACACTTAAAAACCGCAGACCCTTGATTAAATTTTTTTTTATTTTCTTTATTAATTTCGAATGGTTAAGGGCTGCGGACACATAAAAAACCGCAGCCCCTTTATAAATTTTATTTTTTCGAACTTTTTATTACTCATATTGGCTGCGTGTTCCTAAAAACCGCAGCCAATAAGTAGCAGCCAATAGCTTTTTTTCCACTAGTGTTAAAATGGAGGTTTTTTCTCCCACCATGGGCTCATACATCAGACATCAGGTCCGAACACTCCCCAACAAAATGGGATTGCCGAAAGAAAAAACAGAACTCTCCTCAATATAGCACGAGCCATTGTTATTGAATCCTCTGTTCCAACATCCTTCTGGCCCGAAGTTATTGCTACGGCCAATTATGTGACAAACCGACTCCCTACAAGAAGTCTCTCCCACAAAACACCTCTTGAGGCTCTCTCGTCCTATAGTACTTCTCTATCGCTTCATAAACTTCCCCCAAAGATTTTTGGATGTGTTGTGTACGTGCTCCTACCAAAACCAACTCAAACCAAATTAGAACCCCGGACGGTCAAGTGTGTCTTTGTTGGTTATGGCACACATTAAAAAGGGTATAGATGTTTTGATCCCCTCACTCAACACATGTATGTGACTATGGATTGTGAGTTTCAAGAAGAGTCTTACTACTACCACCTTAGATGTCAGGGGGAGAAATCTAGAAGGGACGATCTAAGCTGGCTCACAGTTAACGCAGGCCAAATTGAGCAAGATGATATAGCTACTGAGACTACTACTGAGACAAATGTAAAGCCACACCTCCTACTACAACCAACTACCCTGTCAGAATATCATCATGAGGTACAATCTAATCTTGATAATACTATATGGAAATAATGAGTTTGTTGATGAGTCTTTATAGGGAAATTCTGTTACCATTGATGAGAACGTTTCTTCAGAGGAATCTCCACCTAAGTACGACTACCCTCAAGAAGTACTAGGGGAATTCCTTCGAGGAGATATGACGCCGAATATGAAGCTCACAAGTCAAAATACCCGATTAACAAGGAGACACAGGACGACATGTCTGAGTCAGCAAAGGCCTTTAATACAGTGCTATACTCCAATCATGTGCCAAAATCTGTTGAAGAGGCTCTTAAGAAACCCGAATGGAATAGGGCCATGGAAGAAGAAATGGAGGCGCTTGCAAAGAATAGAACATGGGAAAAGTGCCTTATTCCGAAGGGAAAGAAAGTCGTGGGCTGTAAATGGGTATTCACTATCAAGTATAAGAGTGATGGGACAATCGAAAGATACAAAGCGCGCCTAGTTGTGAAAGGGTACACACAAACTTATGGAATTGATTACTCTAAGACGTTTTCACCTGTGGTTGAAATCGACACCATCAGGGTTCTCTTTTCCATAGAAGCAAATAAAGATTGGTCGCTCTACCAATTCGATGTTAAGAACGCCTTTCTTCATGGAGAGATCAAAGAAGAGGTGTTCATGCAAGCACCACCTGGGTTCGCAGGAAACTTTAGAGAAGGGGAAAAATGCAAGTTGCGAAAGGCGCTTTATGGTCTCAAACAGTCGCCTCGGGCATGATTTGGCAAGTTTACCATAGCTATGAGAAAGTTTGGGTACTATCAAAGCAATGCCGACCACACACTTTACCTTAAGAGGTGGGGAAGATCCATTACTTGCCTTATCATATACGTAGATGATATGATTATTACAGGAATGATGAAAGAGAGATACAATCTTTGAAGGAGAAATTATTCGGAGAATTCGAAATGAAAGATCTTGGAAAGCTCAAATACTTCCTTGGAATAGAGGTTCTTCGATCAAAGAGAGGGATCTTCATTTGCCAAAAGAAGTACGTCCTAGACTTATTAGCCGAAGTGGGGATGTTGAAGGGGAAGAGGCAGCTAACAGAGAACAATATCAGAAATTAGTAGGGAAACTCATCTATCTCTCACACGCACACTCGTCCAAACATAGCTTATGCAGTGGGGATTGTAAGCAGATTCATGCATCGACCTCAAAGCCAACACATGGAAGCTGTTTTGAGAATCATAAGATACTTAAAAGGCACACCTGGAAAAGGCATCATCTTCTGGAAAAATGGGCACTTAAAACTCCAAGCCTACACAGATGCAGATTGGGCCTATAATAGAGACGACAGAAAATCAACATCGGGGTACTTCACACTTGTAGGAGGGAACCCTGTTACTTGGAAGAGTAAAAAGCAAAAGGTTGTTGCATTGTCAAGCGCAGAGGCAGAGTTTCGGGGAATAGCCAAAGGGGTCATGGAAGTTCTATGGATTCGAAAGCTCCTTACAGAAATCAGGTTCAAACCTAACAGCAGTTGTGAATTAAACTGTTATAATCAAGCCGCAATAAGTATATCAGAGAATCCCGTTCAACATGATAGAACAAAACACGTTGAGGTTGATCGTCACTTTATAAAGGAAAAATCGAGAACGACATTATCCATATTCCTTTTGTCCGGTCCAAGCAACAAATCGCAGATATTCTTACCAAGGCTGTGGGGACAGAACAATTTCAAGACAGTTTGCGCAAGTTGAGCGTATGGGACCCTACGACTCAACTTGAGGGGAAGTGAAGGAAAATATTATCCCAAGATTTCTAGCCGTTGGAATATTTCACAATATTTGGGCAATATTCTTTAGAGGATAATTAGAGATTTTATTTTCGATTAGCAAGTATATTTTCAATATAAAATGTCCGCACATTGTATTCTTAATTCATTCAATTAATGAAAATCATACTTTAAACCAAAATCAGTGAAACAATTTCTTCAAATATAATCGATCGAAATCACCAAGTTTCTTGTCCTAAGCTTCCATGTGTTTGACCCGCATCTACACGTACACCGTGCGCTTGTGGTTAAATAAAATTCGCACATCAAGAATGAATACAAATATCGAAATCACATTTAACAACACTTGATCATATTACCCAGTATATCTCACTCGCAGAAATGATTTTCAATGATAATATTCTTAAACACTTGTAAATGAACCATTCAATATTAATATTAATAAAAATATAGACATTATAGAAAAACAATTTTGCTCTATCTTTGTTTAGGTAACTACTAAGCTAAAAAAAATGTCAACTTGGAGAAGATCAAATATAAAAGAACATTCAACACATTAGTGCATCACCATAACATGGAGTATACTACATTATCATTATTCCATGAGATGCGATATCCCAACTCCCATGGACGTGACATATGACACATAACAAAGTAAGCTTTAATTTAATTATATTGTACATTCTATATATGTAGTGCCGTACAAGGCATATTCTTTTGTCATAATCTTTCTATATAAGTATACTATATACCATTTTTTTTAATTATCTCTAGGCAATATTACAATCTTAAGTTCCCACAAATAATAACAAAAATGCTAAATCTTCCACAAACAAATGCTGAATTGAAGCAACTTCAACAATCCCTTCCAATTGAGTTTTGGATGGGAATTTTCCCAATAAATCTTTACCAAGGCTTTTGGTGTCCGCTTCTTGAACCTACGATCTCGTTTCAAACTCATTTTCAGGCTCGAGATACCGATATAATTCTAGCTAGTTTGCCTAAAACGGGCACTACTTGGTTAAAATCCCTTCTTTTCGCGATCGCAAATAGGAACAAGTTTCATGATTTATCTCAACATCCACTTTGTACACAAAATGCCCATGAACTTGTTATTCAATTAGAGGCCAAAGGGTACAAAACAATTAAGGGTATACAACCCAATTTTACTAAAATGCCCTCGCCTCGACTTTTTGCTACCCATATACCATATAAATCCCTCCCAAACTCAATGAAAACATCAAAATGTAAGATCATATACATTTGTAGAAATCCATTTGATACTTTTGTTTCGTCATGGCATTTTTACCGTCAATTTAACGTAACTAATGGGTTAAAAAAGTTTTACCATCAGTTAAGTTTAAATATGGGGTTGAAACAATTTTACCGTCAATTAAAATTGATCATGGGATTTAAGAATCATTATGGTAAATGCAATGTGAGTATGATCAAGGAAGATTTTGGTAGGTTTTGTGAGGGAAAATTCCCATATGGCCCTTATGAAGATCATGTTCTTGGGTATTGGAAGGAGAGTATGCAAAATCCAGAATTGTTGTTGTTTATGCATTATGAAGACTTGAAAAACGACCCGATAACCCATGTGAAAAAGTTGGCGGACTTTGTGGGTTACCCGTTTTCGAAGGAGGAAGAAAAAGAAGGTGTAATAGATGATATAATCAAACTATGTAGCCTAGAGAATTTGAAGGAAATGGAAGTGAATAAGAGTGGGAATTTTTATGGGTTTTTTAATAACAAAACTTTGTTTAGAAAAGGAGAGGTAGGAGATTGGACTAATTACTTGACTCCTTCTATGGTAAACCAATTTGATATTGTTTTTCAAGAAAAACTTAAAGGTATTGGTTTTAGTTTTACACAAAGTAAGCACTTTTGTGAAGCTCCTAATTGAGTTTTAAACGTTAGTGGGATGACTATACATCACAAAAACGTTTTTCCTCATTTAAGAATATATGTGCTTAACAAAGTGGATTTCATTAACTTGTATGTATGTTATATCCTTTGAGTCTCATAAGTAAGGAAAAAATGCATATACTCATTCTGTTTTTATTTGTTCTTCCCATTTGTAATATGAGAAGAAATCAAAATAAATTATAATTAAACAATAGATACTATGAGAGTTGATTAAAATAATATAAAAAATAAAGATTTTATTGATTAAAATGTAAGTGTAATAATGTCATTAAATTTCATTGGGTGCATGTAAAGTAAATACTGTCAAGGAACCAACTCAACCAAAAACTTAAGCTTATGGTTGAGGCCCTAAGATATGTTATATACTAACACGCCCCCTCACACGAGAGCCCTTTGGGCTCGAAGTGTGGATGCAACACAGACCCTTCTCATACCTGGTGCTAAATATTACACTTTTAAATGAGGGGTGGTTGAGATTCGAACCTGTGACCTCTTGTCACACTGACTTCTGATACCATATCAAGAAACCAAGTCAACCAAAAGCTTAAGCTTATGGTTGAGGCCCCAAGATATGTTATATACTCTAACAAATACATTGGGAATTAAAATGTAAATTAATTTCTATAGATTAGAGTGTAAGAGTAATAATTTCTTTCTGTTTTATTGGTTACCAAAATAGAAAGATTCTAAATGGGAAGAGCTTTTAAAAATTTTCAAATGGAGAAAGTTGAACATATGAAAACGAAGGGAGTAATATATAGACGACATAGTGTATAACTAAAAATCTGTGGGATAATCTGTAGATTGAAAGGTTGCACTCGGACAAAGGGTAAGTTTGTGTGCACACAGATTAGGCTTTATACAATTCTAATTTCTATATAATCCTTTCATATCATATTTTCCTCTCTTATTCACACTTAATCAATCACACTATTCAACTCAACACTTATGATTTATTTGTTTTTATACATTATTCATCATTTACTAATTTGTGTTTTAATTTATTTATTCTCAATGTAAAAGTTGAAAAAACTTAAGTTAGATCTTGTTTGATTTGTCTTGGTGTAAATTTTACTATCATCAAGCTTTTTGTAATTTAAAATTATGCAGTTAGAGATACTAAGAATTGAATAAGTGCATCGACAATTGTGTAAAATTAAAAATTTCTTCTGTATTTTAGTTGTATTAATAAACCTGATTGTGCTGTTTGTCGAATCGTTTATATGTTAAGTTGTACTTAAATTAATAACTATAAAAGATATCATATTGTGAAAATATGTAGTGAGGCGAATTAAACAAAATCCTATATGACTATTTTTTTCTTGTATACTAACCGTAATATATACAAATACCATAAAATGATAAGTAATCGATAATTTAATTTTGGAGCAACTAAAAACAGTAGATTATTTGATGAGAATAAGATGTTGTATTGAAACTGTAATTTTGGGACTTTAAATTATAATTTAACTTATAAAATAAAGTTGCATAAACTAAGTAGGTTACAAAAACATATGACAAGTTCAAACCTTTACTTAATATACACCAAATATATATTCTTCGTCATCGGGAATCACCATATATCGAACATAGTAATGAAAAAATTTTGTATGTGACTTGATATAGATTCTAAGTGAGACTCTCTTCCTAAAACATCATTTTCTCTCTACTACGATGCTTGAGAATGTATACCGAAAATATGTTTTGAGATACAAAGAATTTCACTAAATTCCTAGCATAAAGAAATTAGAACGGCACGAGAAAAACATAAATGGAAGAAGAAACGAAAATTTATAATCGAGGATTGCAAGTTCTCTATTTAAACTGCTAGAGAAGAAAAGAAATCAGAAATTGCATGTATGTCTCATGTAAATCTCATGTCAAAACTAACTCAAACATGCCATCTAATATATTTATAGAATAATATACACCATTTCACGAAGCAACATGTTACTCCATGAAACACAAGATCGATTCATGAACTAATGTCGTCTTTCAATCAACACATCCCATATTCGGTTAATAAATAACCATATTAGCCGTAGGTAGTTATTGCATAGCTAACAAAACCGAATAAAACGAACATTGAAGAAACCAGCGTGAAACTCGCGACCAGTGACAAAAGTCATGACCTGCGAAAAGTGTTTTTTCCAAAACAGAAATTTGCTGGGAAAAACTCGCGACCTGAGCCTTTTCGCGATTATTGAAAAACACTTTCCACAAAATAAGTAACTTTGCAGCTTTGGGATATTTCTAATAAATTATTTAATTAATTAATTAATTTAATTAATTAATTAATTTAATTTAATGAATTATTATTACTGATGATCATTATACGCTCTAAATGACAACATAATCGATTTTTAAGAATAGCGTGTGAAAGTACCCTAAAAGGATAAATAAGCCAAAATTGATTTCACAATATCATTGTTAGAATAATTGAGCAATATTCACGGCATGTTTTGATTCACAGAATAATTAGTGCAATATTGTCCGGTTTATATAAGGCAAATGTATATACTGTAATATCTTTATTTTAGGAAGTTTAGATTTCAGCTTGTATATTTATACCTTGGCTCAGCTGTGGAGATGAATGTTACAGTAACAGAAAACCCAAAACCTTGTGTTCTTACCTTTAATCATGGTATCAGAGCGGCAACGATTCTGAATCGTTTTTGCTGCTTCATCATATACCGATAACCTACCTCTTAAAAAAACAATGGAAGACGAATCAAAGACAGTCATTACACCAGATCAGCCGGTCACAATGGGCCAGCTGCTGCAACTGTTAAGCCAGTTAAACCCCAGCAAACCGACACCCATTGAACCCACAAATCATTCCAGCAGCCATACTCTCACAGTCTCAGAGAAATTAAACAACCACAATCATTCCATATGGGCCAGGCTGATGCATTTGGGCATTAGTGGGCGAGATCGTCTCAAGCACATCATCGACGATCCTCCACCCACCGATGACCCAACGTACAACCAATGGTCCCGGAACGACTCGATTGTTATCTCATGGATCTTGGAGAATATAGATCCGGATTTGGTGAGTCAGTACCTTGACTACCCAACTGCCAAAACTCTATGGCGAGGGATTGAAACCGTCTACAATAGCGGAAGGGATGGCCTGCAAATATTCGACCTAACGGTCAAAACTAATAAAATTCAGCAAGGAAAAGACACACTTGAGACATATTATGGCAAATTAATTGCACTGTGGAAGGAAATTGATAGGAGATTGCCAAACCCTATGAAACACCCAGATGACATAATTATTTACAATAATTTGGTGCAACAGAACCGGTTGTACCAGTTCTTGGCCGGAATCGATGAATCGTATGATAAAGACAGAAGGGATCTTCTTCTGATAGACCACTCCCATCAGTGGAGGAGGCCTATGCTTGTATAAGGAGGGAGATGATACGACGTGGCATAATGAGAAAGGAACCCTCACCAGATCTGGAGTCATCGGGTACCGGCGGTGTGTTTGCCGTCAAAGGAAAGACTTACCGGCGAGAAGATGAAAAGGCTCACCTCAAATGTTCTCACTATGGAGGTATGAGACATACAAAGAACGAGTGCTTTAAACTCGTTGGTTACCCGGAGTGGTGGCCAGATTCGAAGAAAAAAGGGGCGAAAGGACCACCGGCACGGTTTTCTGACCACAACCGGTCCGGAAAAGCAGCAATTGGATGGAGCACAGAGGAGAACTTACCCATGGAGGAAGGAGATACTCAAGGGGCAGCCATGAACATCACAGGTATCAAAGAACAAGAGAGAGTTTCTCTCTCTACAGGCGCACAGGAAACAAGGGAGAAAAGGGAAAGCCACAATGGTCTAGAAAGTACTCAAGCCCTTAAATGGGGGAGGGTATCACGTGGCTTATCCCCTTCCACTCTTTATAATAATTCTTGTTGTCTTAATACTGTTTCATTGTTTAATGGTGGATGGATTTTCGACTGTGGCGCAACGAACACGATGTCATGCGATCCCAATGATTTTTTGACTCATGATAAACCTCAGAAAAATCTTATTAAAACAGCTAATGGGGAAGGAATTAAAGTGAGCGGAGCCAGGACAATTTCGTTTACGAAGAATCTCACTTTAAAAAATTGTTTATATGTTCCCGATCTTTCCCATAAATTGCTATCTGTAAGTCAGCTGACTAGGGATCTTGACTGTACTGTTCTTATGAAACCTGGGTGTTGTATTGTGCAGGATGCTCGGACAGGAACAATCATTGGGCGTGGTATTGAGAGAGGTGGATTATACTACTTGGAGGAGGAAACTCAAAATGGCAAAGCTGCACTTGTTCGCGGGTCAATAGAGAGACAATTATGGACTTGGCATAGACGACTAGGAAATCCGTCAGTAGGGTACATAGAAAAACTTTTTCCTGATTTTATAGTATTTAAGTTGGATTTTAAGTGTGAAACTTGTATTCTTGCTAAGAGTCACAAACAATCGTATTCTACTAGTTTGAATAAAGTGAATGTTCCTTTTATGCTTATTCGTTCTAATGTGTGGGGTCCTGCTTCTATGATTGGTATACATGGCTATTCATATTTTGTTACATTTATTGATGACTGTACCCGTATGAGTTGGATTTATTTTTTAAAGCATAAGTCTGAGGTGTTTGATGTGTTTGTTACCTTCTACAATATGATATGCACTCAATTTCAAACCCAACCCCGCATGTTTAGAACTGATAATGGTAGAGAATACATCAATTCTGACATGAAAACCTTCTTTCAAAACAAAGGCCTTATCCATCAAACCTCGTGTCCTGATACACCGCAACAAAATGGTGTATTAGAACGAAAAAACCGAACCCTCCTTGAGATGACCCGAGCTATTATGCTTGACTCCCATACACCTACCTACCTTTGGCCTGAAGCCATCGCCACTGCCAATTATCTTACCAATCGTCTTCCCACCAAACCTCTCCAGTATCGGACTCCTTTAGAAACCCTTCAAACCTATCATCCTATCCCTTCTTCACATAGCCTACCACCAAAAATCTTTGGGTGCATAGTCTTCATTCATTGTGCAAAGCGGGTACGTCACAAACTTGATCCTCGAGCAGTTAAGTGTGTGTTTGTTGGTTATGGACGGGAGCAAAAAGGATACAGGAGCTATGACCCCTTGACTAAGAAGATTTACACCACCATGGATTGTGACTTCATTGAGACAGATTTTTATTATCACCATCTTCGATGTCAGGGGGAGAAACAGGATGACGATCTCAGTTGGTTAATCAGTAGTCCATGGTTGTCTCCTTCTCCTTTAGACCCAAAAGAACAGGTTCACAATGCTAATGCTACAGAGTTACCTCTCCAAGATGTGTCTTTACCTCCTCTACCGCTTCCATCCCTGTCCGAACATCAGGTGAGTAATCCTACTGAGACTGTTGATAATAGTGGTTTGGATACTATAATTGTGGAGGATGTTGCAGATCATACTAGTGATACAGGAGAACAGGTTGCTCAGACAGATGAAGGGAAATATGTCCTTCCACCGCGATCTACAAGGGGAATACCCCCGAAAAGATATGATCCAGATTTTGAGGCCAAGCGATCGAGATATCCTATGGAGACAGCTGAGAAAAATATGTCTCGAAGTGCCCTGGCATTCAAGGCAGCCTTATATGGTTCATAGGTTCCCAATACAGTAGAGGAAGCCTTAGCCAGTGATCATTAGAGGAAAGCTATGGAAGATGAGATAAGTGCTATTAAGAAGAACGGTACATGGGAAAAGTGCTCCTTGTCGAATAAGAAGAAAGTGGTAGGGTGCAGATGGGTGTTCACTATCAAATACAGATCAGATGGGACAATTGAAAGGTATAAAGCCAGGCTAGTAGCAAAGGGGTTTACTTAGACGTACGGAGTTGATTACTCAGAAACTTTTTCTCCTGTAGCCAAGCTTGATACTATTCGGGTTCTCTTCAGCTTAGCAGCAAATCTAGACTGGCCACTCTATCAGTTTGATGTTAAAAATGCATTTCTTCATGGTGAGTTAAAGGAAGAAGTGTACATGGAAACTCCACCAGGGTTCGCGTCAGAATTCTCCAAACATGAAGGGTGCAGACTCAGAAAAGCATTGTATGGGCTGAAACAATCTCCAAGAGCTTGGTTTGGGAGATTTACATCAGCTATGAGAAGATTCGGATACCGGCAAAGCAACTCAGATCATACCTTGTTCCTGAAACGAAGGGGAAAGAGAATGACTTGTCTCATCATATATGTCGACGACATGATCATCACAGGAGACGATAGGGAAGAAATTGCAAACTTGAAGAGCAGGTTGTTTAAGGAGTTTGAAATGAAGGATCTGGGGATGTTGAAATACTTCCTAGGAATTGAAGTTCTCAGATCTCAGAAAGGGATATTCATATGTCAAAAGAAACATGTGCTTGATCTCCTAGCTGAAACAGGTATGATAGATTGTAAACCCATTGATACACCGATGGTTGTGAACCATGGATTACAGATCATCAAAGGAGCAGAATTAGCTGATCGGATGCAATATCAGAGGCTCGTTGGGAAACTTATATACCTTGCTCACACTCGACCAGATATTGCGTATGTAGTAGGGGTAGTAAGTCGGTTCATGCACAAACCTCAAATACAGCACATGGAAGCAGTCATCAGAATTCTGAGGTATCTTAAGGGTACACCAGGAAGGGGAGTCTTGTACCAGAAGCATGGGCACTTGGATCTTGTAGCATATACAGATGCAGACTGGGCAGGTGATAGAGGTGACAGAATATCCACTTCGGGGTATTTTACTCTCATTGGAGGTAATCTTGTAACTTGGAGGAGCAAGAAAGAAAAGGTGGTTGCATTGTCTAGTGCAGAAGCAGAGTTCAGAGGAGTCACAAAGGGGATAACTGAAGTGTTGTGGCTTAGGAAGTTACTAACAGAACTTGGGTTTAGACCAACCAAGACTTGCAAGCTATATTGTGATAATCGGGCAGCAATCAGTATATCAGAAAATCCGGTACAACATGATCGTACGAAGCATGTGGAAATTGATCGACACTTTATAGAGGAGAAAATAGAAAACGAAATCATAAAACTTCCACATGTTCGTTCAGAGGACCAGTTAGCAGATATTCTTATAAAGGCCATAGCAGCACAGTCATTTGAAGAGGCTCTAAGCAAGTTGGGCGTTGGAGATCCCACGATCCAACTTGAGGGGGAGTGTTAGAATAATTGAGCAATATTCACGACATGTTTTGATTCACAGAATAATTAGTGCAATATTGTCCGGTTTATATAAGGCAAATGTATATACTGTAATATCGTTATTTTAGGAAGTTTAGATTTCAGCTTGTATATTTATACCTTGGCTCAGCAGAGGAGATGAATAACACAGTAACAGAAAACCCAAAACCTTGTGTTCTTACCTTTAATCAATCACCTTAACTACACATCACATAATCACTTCATCCATATGCAGAATGGAAGAAACGTAAAGTTACTATCAAGGAATAAATCGGATACGATTTGATTTTTTAAATAATATAAAAAAAATATGTAAATGAAAATTTAAGAAATGATAGGACAGATTACAAAAATAGAGTGCTAATCTCTTACTTACAGATGGAGCATGTGAACATAACCAGACTAACAGTGACCTGCTCGAACTACACCTCTCTAAGGACCTGATCAGGGATAGAGCCACATGGCGGCGCCTTATTCACGTCCTAGATTACTAGACTTGTTTGTTACTGTTATGTGTCTTTCGTCATCGCTATTCACTGTCTCTTTTACCTGTATCGTTTATACATTTTTAAATGATCCTTATGCTTGGCTAACGTGGGTGTAAGATGCAGGTTTCAGATATTTGCAGGTCCTATCCTTGAAGACTACTATAGAGCCGAAGGACTCTTATGACCGCCCTCTTCTTCTGGGTATGAGACGTCGATCATCCTTCCCCGGACCCTGACCATCGAGTATCTATGTGCGGGAACACTGGGTATGATGATGATGATGTTATTATCCTAACACTAGGTACAAAGGGTGCATATTCAATCATGCCTTTAATGTACTAACCAATTAGGACATATTCTCTTAATTCCTCATCCATAATTAGCTCATTTCAACTTCAATTATTTCATATAGAATCACTTTTAAGTATCAATATTTTAAGTTTGTTTACTATCTTTTTTTTTGCTTAACCTATAATTTAAAAAACAAACTTTAACCATTTCATTGATTTAATATTACTAGCTCTCTTTCATTATTCAATAACTCTTCTAATAGACCATTTCTCTGAGAGATGGCTCTCACGAGGCCAAACCAACAAATATTACTTTATTAAAAAATGTTAATTAATTATCTTTTAAACATCACAATGATGGAGATTTAAGGTATATTATACAGTAGGTATTTAGGATATATTAAGTAAGAATTTGAGGTATACTAGTTGATATTTGGGGGTTGTCATGTAAGGGCTTGGAGTATATCAAGTAGTGATTAAAGATATACAGTAGGTATTTATAGACTAATAGATTTATACTATAATGTCATTACTATTTATTTTTTATAATTTAACATTCATCCATTTTAATATGTGTTTATATATTTCTATCTTAATTTTAACTGTGTTTTTTTGGAGAATTATTAGGCAAGTATGTATAGTCAAAAACAGTTATTTTTCAAAAATAATAATTATAGGGAATCTTCAACTCTATTTATTATTAAATATAATTTTTGCAATGATTCAAGTTTATTTAAGTCTATATGCATGATTTAATATTTTTATGGAAAATTTGATTTTAAAAGTTCGAACTTTGCCTCATTTGCTTATAAAGGTTCGAACTTTCGTTTATCCTAGAAAGGTTCAAACTTTGAGGGTCATCTTCATTTAAAGGTTTTTATGATTTTTTTTGGGTTGATTTTGGTTTGATTATGGGTTTATATGGGTTTTCTGGGTTGATTATTCTTGGTTGATTATAGGGTTTTTTTACCCATATAAACCCATAATCAATCCAAAAACAACCCAAAAAAAACCATAAAAACCTTTAAATGAAGATGACCCTCAAAGTTCGAACCTTTTTAGGATAAACGAAAGTTCGAACCTTTAGAAGCAAATGAGGCAAAGTTCGAACCTTTAAAATCAATTTTTCCTATTTGTATAGCTTAACTAGTGTCTAATGATATTCTTTCGGGTCATCATTGAATTCGAATTAGGTGTTTCGGGTGCTTGAAGTTGGATTTCGTGTCCATATTGTTTTACAATATAATTGTAAAATTTTAAAGTCCAATCAAATTGAATTCTGTTACAAGGTTGTGTATATTTCGAACCATCTTATCTATTTCTAATACACCTCTAGTTTATATATAGTAAAAAAGTTTTAGTATATTGACAATTTGGCCCCCCTAATTCAAAATCATGACTTCCCTCTGGTTACACTACATTTTCCTTTCTTTCTTTTTTTTAAATAATACCTGATTGATTAATAAAGAGTTATACGACATCTTACATTAGAGATGAAAATTAGCAAGTAATAGCAACTAAAACAGAATATAATTCAAAAATAACAGAACTACGATCGCTATGTATGAGATCTGACAATTCTGAATATTCTCTTTCACATCGTTGTTTGATAGAGCTTTCTATAAGTGGGTCTTTCGATCTGTTGTAGTCTTGAGATAGAATTGAATTTGATGTAGTTGATGATAATTGCAATTTTAGTGTCTGCTGCATCATCGCATTAATCTCTACCAACAAATTAACGACCAAAATTCATATCTCCAAACTCTCACAAGGATAGACTTCAAAACCCAATATATGGGTAGAATCAACCCAATAAATAGGTAGAACAACTCTCTTACAGGGAGAGGACAAAAAGTTATTCTAATCATATTAAAAAAAAAAACTTAAAAAGGAGAAATTAGGGGTTTATCATCAATCTTTAAAGATTGATATTATGATTTAAGTGGTGTGACTTGAGTACACCAAAATAAATCATGAGCAGTGTGTTAATGGGTAAGTTTAATGTGTGATGAATATGGTATTTAAGTACTTGTTTAGCTCATGAAGTTATGGAGTAGTTAAAGTGTGGCTTAAACACAAGAATTAAGTGGCATGATAAATGATGATTGATGAGGGAATGCAAGAGGTTGTAGATACTTTGAACAAGGTATCCAAGAAACATGACCCTCGCTTTGATCAATCACACGAGACAACAGGTCCTAGCCAGTCATGCTCGAACGAGCCCCATGCAGCTCGAACAAACATGTTGAACAGAACAAGAGTCAGTGGCTGCTGGCAGTAGTACACGCTCGGACGAGCATCACGTTGCCTCGAACGAGCAAAAGCAGTCAGGGGAATTGAAGTTGATTATTCTGACCTTTCTACTCTCTTGTAGATCTTTTGCATTGTGGCTAATTTCAACATTAATTTTGTGTACTCAATTAATTGAATTAGCACTATAAATAAGAGGTTCAATTGTCATAGAAATTATCCGCAAAATCAAACACATACCCCTAGCCTAAATATTTGGCATCATCTCTTATCTAATTGTAATTCTCAAATTATTATAATCTAAGAGATACTACACCGGAGGACGTAACCAAAATTCGGATGAACCTCGTTAATATTTTGTGTCGTTTATTATTGTCATTTTATCTCTTACAAACATCGAGTTTATAGTTTGTGTAATTTGTTTCACACGAGACTTCACACTTTCGATATTGGTGATATTAGAGGTTGTAATACAACGTTCGATCTGTAATACGTCATCGTTTTCAATTGATGATAGCTCCAAACTAATTATAGATATTAGGGTTTTTCTAGAGAGAACTAAAAAAAGTATTACATTTCCCTTTCTAAATCAAGCTCATTATCATATAGAAATATATTTTGTTATATTTTTAAGTAAAAATTATCATGAATAATACGACCTTTTGCTTATTTCCTTACAATAATACTAACTTTTGATTAATAATGAATAATACCATTTTATGGGGGTGTTTTCCTAGAATATATCTCACATGCTAAAAATCAAACTATATGTGATTATATGACTAAAAAAATTAGTAAATTAGTTAATAAACTAAAGTTGGTATTATTCTAGGAAAAAAGATCACAAAGTTGGTATTATTTATAGTTAATCAAAAGTTTGTATTATTGTAGGGAAATTAACAAAAGTTTGTATTAATCACGGTAATATTTTCTATTTTTTAATTAAGTTCAAATCTTTAGTAATTTGATTTAATTTTAGTTGATATGGTTTCCTGTTTCTTTCAATATTGTTGAAAATCTTTTATAGAGTGTAATCAAGCACGTTTATAATCATTTGGGTTCTCGGCCTATCGAGCTTCATTGTCACAAATATCATTGCGTGTTTGGACATCCTTTTATAGCTCACCAAGACATTTCATGGATACAATGTGGTTCAACAGTCATTTAAAGCCCAGAGAGTTCCTGCCAGCTGCCTCGTGAAATTTCGACCGAAAATTTCAAGCTTCGACCGAAGTGTAAGGTTGTAACATCCCTGAATTTTCGACCCTGTTACAAAGGTTCGACTGAAATTGCAGTTTTCAAAAGAATCTGACTGCTTGTAATTCGAAGCTTCGACCGATATGCTGAAATCTCGACCGAATTGCATAAAAACCGCAAAAAGCTTCCTGACAATTTCAGTAACCGTCCACCGAAACTTCTTCCCTGATTCGACCGATTCTAGGCAGCATGATTTTTATTTCACTTTCATTACATTGGTTTGGGTTTTAGATTAGTTTTTCTTTTTCTTTTTGTTTTAGAAATAGATAATGTTCGTGCGATACACGATTTTATTAAACTTTTCGATATAAATTACATTAATTTATTTGAAGTATTATAACTATTAATAACACATTTCAAAATCAAATTTAACACAAAAATATTTAAAATTATTTTATAAAAGTTCTAACGAAAAAATAGTTTTTGTCATGAAAAATATAATTGACTTATATAAAAATAGTCATAATCTGAATCATTTTAGAATTAAACAATGCATTTAACTAACCAATTGTATAAACAATAAAATATCTAATATACTTAATAATACTCAGTTAATATATAGAATAATAAACATTTTAAAAATAATTGCTAAAAAACAAATAATATATATGATTTTCTAATACATTACATTATATGAGTAATAAAGTCAATGATAAAAAATAGTTATAAATGTGATGACATAATCATTAAGTGTTGGAGGAAAATTCTTTATTAAAGTTGTGACACGTAAGCGATTTTGAATAATGATGATGTCAGCTTTATTTTGTTTTAATAATAGTTACTATATAGATTTTAGATTTTATTTTTGGTTTTTCCTTTTTTCAATTACAAGGGAAGCTAAAAACTTAGACAAATCTACAATAATAAGATCCGAAATTCAATTTGGACCTCTCTTACGGGTGTGCCAAATCATATATATTGTTAGAGAAGGCTAACATATGCGTAAGCGTGGGCCTAAAGGTGGCACGAAAGGTTAACGACCATAACTTGAAGGTGTACTAATGAATCATGGTTTATATGCAAGTATTAAGGTGATAAAGCAATAAAAATAATAAAAACAATAACACCAAGATTTAAAGGTGGTTCACCATTAATTAGGCTACATCCACCATCCTAGGCTAGTGTATCAATATGTGTTTAAAGGATAGAGAGCTTGAAAGCTCATTACAATGTTGAAGGAATTACATCAATGGAGTAGTTTCTGTGTGAGCTATACATGGAGTAGAGAACTAAAGAGGAAAATGGTAAGAGTAATATGGGAGGCTCAAGATCTAAGCTTGGCTCTACATCTACGCAATAATGCACAACCACATATATAGGCAAATGGGAAAAATGAGTGTGCCACTTGTCCCTTGGTCCCCAATACTTTGTACTAGTTCTAGAATACTTCCTTGGAGCCCAAGTAGTGCACCTCCAAAGCTTCTTACATCCAAGTTTCCACTACCATTAGTACAATGTACTATGGTACTTGTAAGTAGGGGTGTTCAAAATTACCCGACCCGTCCGACCCGACCCGCTGACCCGCCGACCCGCCTCTTAAATGGCGGGTCAAAAACTTAAAAAATTTCAAAGTTCCGGGTCGGGTACCCGACCCGCCTTAACCGGGTCGGGTCATGGGCCGATTATTTATTGACCCGGGTACCCGTTTGACCCGAATAGCTTATAAATATATATGTACCCTTTTTTTTTTTTAAGGGTTTCATTTGCATCTACAGTAATGTAATGAATCTTTTGCTTCTACAGTCCACCCTTGTTGATTGACAATTCTTAGAAACTTTAAAGTTTACGCAAATAATTCTCATGAACCGTGTTTTTTACTGTATACCGGTACCCTTATTGATTGAGCAGAGTGTTCTTGTTTTACTGTATCAGAAAAGTCTACGTACGTAATAAGTTGCAGACATATGTAAGCAACTAGACTACAATTTATATAGAGCATATACTACTTATAAATGTCTAAGAATAATTACTTAAAAAATACTACTTGTTATCTTTGCTTATTTGCTAAACAGAAAAGTCGGAAGTATCTACCAAAGCAATAATCAACACGTTTCCACTTTCCAGACACCAACATTCACAATTCAGATTAGTCTCTTATTTGCTTATTTGCTAATTTATTATCTTTCTTATCCTTGATTCTTAATTCTTATCCTTAATCCTTAAAAATTAGAATAGTAATTTTAAAATCTAAAATTCAAGCTTAATCAATACGAATTAGAAAAAATTTACCTAAATATAGCCTAATATCTACTCGTAATTCGATCTTCAAAATAATAATTAAATTTGAAAAATCACCAAAAATTATAACCGGGTACCCGGTGTCCCGACCCGTTTTATCCGGGTACCCGCAAACCGGGTACCCGCATTAAATGGGCCGGGACACGGGCCTCAAAAATAAGTACCCGGCTAACCGGGTACCCGGCTTTCCGGGTACCCGTTTAGCCGGGTACCCGGCTTTCCGGGTACCCGTTTAGCCGGGTACCCGGTAATGAACACCCCTACTTGTAAGATACCCAATCATCCAATCATAAAGAGTCACTAGTGAAAAAATCGCCAATTGCTGCGGTTTTTTTGGGTATTGACTGCGGTTTTGTCTCGCAGCCCTTGGAGTAACAACAAATGAGAAAAAGTTATTGGCTGCGGTCCTAAAAACCGCAGCCTTTGGTCCGTTTTAGGAACAAAAAAAGGGCTTTGAAGGCTGCAGACATATGTAAAACTGTAGCCTTTAAAGCCCTATTTTTTTAATTTTTTTTCATTTCGTTTTATACTTATTGCAAGAACAATAATTTGAAAATTTTGCAAGAACAAATTAAGAACATTAATTAAAGGGATATTCACAGATCTTGCAAACTTATGAACAAATTAAAGGAAAGATTAAGAACATTAAGAAGATTAAAAACGAACCCAAATTCAAGATCTATATTAAAATACAATCAAAAAAACGAAATTACAAATGAAATTAAAATAGAAAAATTAACATAATCAAAATACAATCAAAATAATCAAAATACAAAGAACAAAAAACGAAATAACCATAAACGAAAATGGACAAAATACAATGAACTAGATTTGGACAAGGAACGCCATTGATGATGTTCTGGAATCTTCGAGTCTCGAGGGCGACTCTAAATCTTCATTTCGTTCATTTTATTATGGAGATAATCAGAGAATCAGAGAAGACCAATGACTTAATTATACTAAAAAACGCCATTAAAGATGAGTATCCTTAAGCTTTAATGGAGTTTTAAGACGAAGACCAATGAAAGTAGAAGAAGACTTAGCGTTTTTTTAGAATGAGATAATCAGAGAAGAAGAAGAAGAGACTCGAGGGCGACGTAGCTGCGTTTATGAAGATACTCAAATTCAGCCTTTAGTGGAGATAATCTTCATTTCGTTAATTTTAGAAGATGAGGCGCCTTTTCAAGCATTAATGAAGTTTTAATGGAGAAGAAGAATACAAGCTTTAATGGAGAAGAAGAGACTTAGTTTCCTTTTTGCTTTTCAGAAAATGGGGTTTTTGCTTTTCAGAAGATGAGGCGCCTCATTAATGAATTACGGAGAAGAAGACTTAGGGTCTTTTTGCTTTTCAGAAAAAATGAGGGGCCTTTTCAAGAATGAATATTAGGGTTTTCATGCGTTTTTGGGCTGGGCTACCTGAATTGGCTGCGGACAAAAACGAAACTGCAGCTCATAACTTAATTATACTAATTGGCTGCGGACATATAAGCAATCCGCAACCTATTTCAAATTTTTTTAATTTTATATATTGGCTACTTATATACTAAAACCGCAACCAATTAGCAGCAGCCAATAGCTTTTTTTTCCACTGCAGCCCATAACCCAAGACTCAAATACTCTTTATGATTGGATGATTGGGTATGTACTAATGGTAGTGGAAACTTGGATGTAACAAGCTTTGGAGGTGCACTACTTGGGCTCCAAGGAAGTATTCTAGAACTAGTACAAAGTATGGGGACCAAGGGACAAGTGACACACTCATTTTTCCCATTTGCCTATATATGTTGTTGTGCATTATTGTGTAGATGTAGAGCCAAGCTACAAGCTTGAGCCTCCCATATCATCCTTATCATTCTCTACTTTAATTCTCTACTCCATATGTAATGCTCATACACACTATTGGTATATGATATAAGCAAGTGCTGCTGCAAGAGTTTTTTCTTGAATCTGAGGATCTTTCAGCGTCTGATATTAATGGATTCCAGTTGGTTTTGGTGAAATCAGAGATGTAGCCAGGTTCGCATCTCTTTGATATGTTGTCCGCTGAAAATACAGTTGAAGAAAAGATAAGCTGTCGTTTCAGGTACAAACATCTGGCACCAATAAGTGGATATACCCATGAGGACTGAGTGGACAAGATGATGATGAGAACCATAGGATAAATGCTTAGCATGCCATGATCTAATTCTTGCTGGTCATCTTGTCCACAAGCTGATCACAGTCTCGTATGGAAAGCCTTTTAGCCATTAGTGGCACACCTAAGTATCTGAATGGATGATCCCCCACTGAGAAATTGACAATACGAGCAAGGGTTGTTTTACTAGTTGATCAACTGGCAATATATATAGCCGATTAAGTAGAATTAGTTCGGATGTTTATGAAAAGAGATCAATACTTTGTGCCAAAATTGTTCTCGACTATATATCAGCTCTGCAAAACAGCATAAGGTCATCTGCGAAGCACAAATGAATCAGTTTGCTGGATTTGCACCTTGGGTGAAATGTAAAATCTTTGGATTTGCTAGCATGAGTAAGGATTCCTTTCAGGTATTGCATCCCCAAACCAAGAAGGGTGTTGAAGTCCTGTCTAAGCTTTGAATGCCTTCATGGGATTGCCATTGAGCTCCAGCGAGTAGCTTGTTGAAGTGATGCATGAAATAACAATCTTGATAAAGTGTGATGGGAACCCGAGAGCAACAAGCATATCTTTGATAAAAGGCCAGTCCATAGTGTCTCAAGTCAACTTTCAGCAATGCGTTAGGAAGGCAATGTTTCCTATAATAATGCTTAACTATATTCTGGCATAGCAAGACATTGTGAACTATACTTCTGCTCGCAACAAAGGCCCCTTGAGCAATTGGTTGATGATATCCCCTAAGACAAGCTTCAGTCTAGAATACAGAAGTTTAGATATGCACTAGTAAAGCATATGGCAGCATGAGATAGGGCGAAAGTCCCCTAGGTGACTAAGGCGGGCTACCTTGGAGATTGGCATAACTGCACTTATGTTCCATGCCTTGAGGAGCTTTCCTGTTTGAAAGAAGTGTTGGATTGCTTTAGTAATATTCTATTAAATAATTTTTTTTAATTTTTTTACAGTTAGCTACTAAAAAATTTATTTCTTTGAAATATAAGTTCTCAAATCAACATTTCTAACTTTAATAAAATAAAGCTTTGTATTCTTTTTACTAAAATAAATATTCTAACTAAAAATCAAGTACACCTGTATTCTTTTGATAAATTTCAAAAATTCAATAAAAATGCACCAAAAATCAATATTTCAAGTTTAAAAACAAGTAAATTTATTATGTTTACAAAAAAATTCTAATGGTGCAACAAATCTATCTATCTATAATAACTATTACTAAAACAAAACACGCTAAAATCATCACTAATTAATATTGCTTACGTGTCACAACCTTAACAAAAAATTTCCCTCAAAACTCAATGATGACATCATCGGTTCATCACTAATTAATATGAATCTTTTCCCAAAATAAGGTAAATTGGAAAAATATTTCCAAACCTACGCCATTCAGAAAAATATTTTCCTTAGTACTGTCCACGTAGGACAGCAGGGGTTTGATTTTTTTTTTCCTTTTTTTTTTAATAAACCGCTATTTAAAATAGCGGTTTAGCATTGAATTCCAACAAAACCGTTAAATCAAATAGCGTTTTATATAACAGGAAAAATTTTAAAAAAAAAAATTTATAGGACAGGGGTAAACCGCCATCTTAAATGGCGGTTTTGTTCGTGTACAAAAACACATAGCAGCCATTTTATTTCATTTGCCTTCTTCCTCCTTTGTTTCGGCTGGTTCAAAGTAAAAAAAAAAAAATTTTTTTTTTCCATCACTCAATTACTTCATAAACATTAATTCCTCTCACTCAAGTAAAGAAATCAACTACATTGCAATCTCCTCTTTGATTACTTGTGTGTTCTCTTCCTTATTTAAGGTATGAATTTAACCCTAATTTTTTTTTCATTTTGCAAATTAATTTTTTTGTTCATGGTTGTTGTTATTTGACTTATAATAGATTAATTGTTTGTGAAATGGTCTTAATTTCATGATTTAAAGTTACATTTTACACATTTGGAGTTGAATGTTATGATTTCTAATGTATGCATCTCAAGTGTTTGTTGAAATGCCACAATGAAAGTTTGTATAATTGATTGGTTAATTTAATGGAATTAGTATGTATACATGGTCTTGTTAGTTTTGTATTGTAATACTTTAATAAATTGTATGGAATTTCACATGAAAAACATTACACATTCTTGTATACATATTTATACTTCCTTTACTCAATCAACAATAAAGTGTATGGAATATCACATGAAAAACATGCTTGTGTGTGCAGAATATGGATCATTATCCTGTTATAGTGTATTGGGGTGGGGAAGTTAGTTGTATGGGATCCGATGTGGTGTACAAGGGTGGATTGAATGCAGTGATGTTTATCCATCGTCAAAATACGACTTTTGAGGTGTTTCTTAGCAAAGTGTATGATATAATTGGTTGTGATCGCAACACACGGGGCCTCTGCATTGCCGGTAGATGTGGGCTTTCGCCTGTGTACTCAGACCTTAGGCTCCATCAACACGTCATTGACGGATGTCTTAAGCCAGACGGGATATGATTACTTAATTCCTACTCGTCCCCCTGCCATTGATGATGACGCATTGCAGACTCCTTCTACTAGAGGTTCTGGTCACAGAGGTAGTTCTTCACGAGGTTCTAGTAGAGGTTCATCAAGAGGATCCGGACGTTCTTCTAGTCGAGGTCGATCTTCGGGATCTCCATCAGCATCTACAAGTTCTATGTCGCCATTTGTTCCCCCAGGGCCCATGTCCACTCCTCCACATCCATCGCCTCCTAACCGAATCTTGACATATCAGCGTGCTAGTCAGCGACGACCACCTGCTCTTGATGTCATAACAGAGGCTGATGAGTCCACACCTACCTCTACGACAAGTGTACGCAGCAAACGGGGTTGGGGAGTCTAGATTATTTAACTTGTGATGTATATTGAACTTATATATATATATATATATATATATATATATATATATATATATATATATATATATATATATATATATATATATATATATATATATATATATATATATATATATATATATATATATATATATATATATATATATATATATATATATATATATATATATATATATATATATATATATATATATATATATATTATTTTTTTTTTATTTTTTTTTTTATTTTTTTTTTTTTGGCAAATGATTTGTATTATATACCAAAGGAAGAAACAAACAGACGCTCGGGGCCGGAAATTAACTCCGCCCAAGCCACCAAAAACGCTAACGCTCGGACAAAAATAAGAGCGCTAGCCCAAAAACCCCAAAAGCTAACTACAACTATACAAGCATATCTAGCATCCTACTGTTTGCCCTCCCGGCCATCCTAAAGATTATACAGTCAACCGTCTCCTTCATGGAAAAGGTATGATTGTTGAAGACTTTTTTGTTTCGTTGCATCCAGATGCAGTAGATCATCTCTGTCCATAGCCCTACAATCAACTTTGCCCGATCAGTCTTCTTTTTATTTATTTTGCTCATTTGGAGAATTTCGCCCTGGAAGTTTGGGTAAACAAGCCCTTTAGGCAGGAATTTGAAGAGCCTAGAGCGAATATCCTTGGCGTTCACGCAATCAAAAAATAGGTGCTGTGCTGTTTCCCCAGCACTATTACAAAGAACACAAGCGTCATCAGATAGAGTCATCCATTTACCAATTCTATCCCTTGTGGCCAACCGATCCTGGATAGCGAGCCACGTGATGAAACGGGCGCTGGGACTAGCAGCATTCTTGATCATAATGTTTCCCCACGGGACCCTCGGCTCTTCTGCAATTAATAAGTCATAAGCTCTGCCAATAGCAAACACATCTGCCTTGGTAACTTTGCCCCACCCTCCTAGATGATCTAGCAGACTCCTTTGTTTGATGATCTTTTTGAAGCTCCAGGAAGCATGCATAGAGGGAACAACATCACGGACCCCTTTGCCTTTTAAGTAGTAGCTATGAACCCATTTTACCCACAGATTTTCTTTATTTCGATCAATACTCCAAAGGTGCTTCAGGATAGCAGCTCTATTCCAAAGGTACATATCTCTCAGATTTAGGCCGCCCTTTGAGAAAGGTAAGCCCATTTGTTTCCAGGAAATAGCTGCTTTTTTTGTCAGACCCTCTTTCCCCGACCAAATGTACGATCTGCAGATGTTCTCCACCAATTTGATGAGCTTTTTGGGCAGACAGAAAATTTGAGCCCAAAAATTTTGCATTCCCCTTATGACACTTCTAACAAGTTGAACCCGCCCTGCATAGGAGAGGAGACGAGAAGACCAGAACCCGATTTTCCCAACGATCTTATCCACAAGAGGCCTACAGTCTCGCGAATTCAGCTTCTTAGAATGGAGGGGGACCCCAAGATATCTGAAAGGGAAAGTGCCTTCCTCCATGTCAAGAAATTCGGTGATCTGAGCTTTAATCTGAATATCAGTTCCTGAAAGATACACATTGCTCTTACTCGTGTTGGCCTCCAGCCCCGAAGCTTTGGAGAATCTATGGAAAGTGTGACTTTTGACCGAGTCCAAATCAGCTTTGCAGAACATGAGGAGGTCATCAGCAAAGAGGAGGTGAGTAACATTGACTTTCCTGCATCTCGGGTGGAAATGGAAGTCTTTAGTCTGACTCTGCTTGTGTAACATCCTGGACAAGTACTCCATAGCGATAGCAAACAAGTAAGGAGATATAGGATCCCCTTGGCGAAGGCCTTTTTTAGCCTCAAACGGCTTCAAAGGCATGCCATTCACAAGAATGGAGAAGGAAACTGTGGAGACACACATTTTGATCCAGTGCACGAACTTTGGAGGGAATCCCATTTCATTCAAGACCGAGAACAAGTAATCCCAGCTGATAGAGTCGTAAGCCTTCCTGAGGTCCATCTTGATCATGCATCTAGGGCTATTATTTTTACGGGTATAGCCTTTGATCAGCTCTGCAGCTAGTAAAATATTATCCGCCATTTGCCTCCCCGGAATGAAACCAGACTGGGCTTGATCTATCACACTCCCCATTACATGTTGAAGCCTCTTTGCCAGAATTCTCGAGATAATCTTGTAAACAACGGTGCAGCAAGCTATCGGCCTGTAGTCCCCCACTCTGTTAGCCTTTGTTGATTTAGGGATCAAGGTAACCGAGGTGCAGTTGAAGGGCTTAAAGAGCAGGTTATCTGTGAAGAACTCGTGAATCGCACTCAGAAGGTCCTCCTTAATAATATCCCAGGATTTCTTGAAGAAGCAGGCATTAAACCCATCGATCCCTGGAGCTTTATTATCGTTCATCCCAAAAAGCGCTTCCTTGATTTCCTCATCAGTGATGTCCTGAACAAGCATCTGGATACTATTATTGTCAAGCTGAAGACCCTCTCTCATAATGGACCTGTCAATCACCTCCAGATTCGGGCTAGCAGTGCCTTGAAGATTTTTGTAGAACTGGCTGATCTCGTCCTGAATCTCCTGAGGAGTTTTGAGCCAATTTCCCCCATTATCCTGTAACTCATGAATGCAATTTGACGCTCTTCTCTCTTTGATCGATGCGTGGAAATACGCTGAATTATCATCCCCATGTTTCATCCAGTTGATTCTAGCTTTCTGGAGAAGAGCCCTATCTTCGATTTTCCTCCATTTTCTCACTTGAGCAAGGACCTCTTTTTCCTGTCTGTGGAGGTCTGCATTTGAAGGATCAGTTTGAAGTCTGGATTGAATATTCTCCCTGTTCCTATCCCAGATGTCTATTTTATCTCGAATCCCCGCAAACTCTGTAGAGTGAAGATGTCTATATATATATATATATATATATATATATATATATATATATATATATATATATATATATATATATATATATATATATATATATATATATATATATATATATATATATATATATATATATATATATATATATATCATTTTGGATGGTCGTTTACGTATATGTGTTATTTTTGTAATTAATGTGGAATCTTTCTTAAACAATGATGAATGTGTTGTTTTAACCATTAAGTTAAGGATTAATGAGCAAAGCTAAGATTTATTAAAAAAATACTCAAACAAAACCGCTGTGTAAAATAGCGGTTTAGCAGAAAAATCCTACAGACTAAACCGCCATTTCATTTAGAGGTTTTATACCTAACCAATTTTTTTTTCAAAAAATTACTCCAACTAAACCGCTACTTCAAATGGCGGTTCAATCCTTTGATCCTTCATTAAAACCGCCATTTAAGGTGGCGGTTTATAGATGTCCAATTTTTTTTACCTGTTTATAGAACCGCTTTTTAACATAGCGTTTTTGCTTTTTATAATAAAACGCTTTTTCAGATAGCGGTTTTATCTAGGTCAGACTAAAAAAAAAAGACGCGTCCTACGTGGATGGTAATCTTGGAAATATTTTTCTGAATAGCGTAGGATTGGAAATATTTTTCCAATTTACCTTATTTTGGGAAAAGATTCAATTAATATCTTTGACTTAATTACTTTCTAACTATGACTATCATGTTATCCTTGTTGATGTTATACTTTTTAGGTCACATCATTTAATATATTAGAAATCTATATATTTTATTTTTTTGATTATATATAAAATCTTATCAATTTTATTTATTAAATGAGTATTATTTTAAGTTGGTTAAAAGATAATATACTTTTAGGAGGATTTTTTTATGGGATATTATCATTGGTGCCCCTGAGGTATGCGTTTATATCAATGGTGTATAAACTTATTTTTTTATTCCAATGGCACCCATGAGGTTTAATGGTAATAACAACCGTGACACTTTTGTACTTTTTCCGTTGACTAACCGTTAAGTTTGAAATAAAAACGCATACCTCAGGGGCACCAATGATAATTTTCCTTAAACCTTAGGGGCACCAATGATAATTTCCATATATAATAAAATCAATGTTAACAGTTAGTGAACGGAAAAAGTACAAAAATTCACGGTTGTTATTACCATTAAACCTCATGGGTGCCATTGGAATAGAAAAATAAGTTTATACACCATTGATAAAAACGCATACCTCAGGGGCACCAATGATAATATCCCATAAAAAAATAAATAGATTGTAATAATTTAAAATCATAAATAACATTTTTTTTTATATATGATAGTGACCGGATGACTTATGAGTATTTGTTGGTCTTTTTCACTTAAAACAACTTAATTGAATTAATTTATCATAGTAAATTCTAATTTTAATTTAACTTTAAGGATAAGCGTTATTATAAAAGATAATACTCCCTCCATCCCTTTATTATTGTCCACTTTGAAGTGGGCACGCAAAATAAGGAAAAATGGTAGAGAGATATTTTTAGTGATTATAATAATTGAAAAAGGTGGTTGTGAGGTATTTTAAGTGAATATAATAATTGAAAAGATGGTAGTGGGGTATTTTAAGTGAATATAATAATTGAAAAGGTGGTAGGTGGGGTATTATTAAATAATATAAGTTGGGGTAGTTGGGGGTATTTTTAGGTATAAAAAATTTTGCCAAAAAAGAAAAATGGACAATTAAAGAAGGATTACTCAAAATGGAAATGTGGACAATACTAAAGGGACGGAGGGAGTATATAATGACAATATCCTTAGCATAATCATACTAAATAAAAAATATGTTTATGAAATAACACACAACTTTATAATTAACTAATTTAAAGGCGTACATAAAACCATTTTTAACATAATAGCATACCTACATAACTCATAAACATAGTAATACTAGTTTCACTACAAAAAAAAGTTATAACTACCCACACTTATTTACCCACGCTTAATTAAGTGTGGGCATAAGTTTTTGGTTTATAAACTCTTATTAAGCGTAGGAAAATATCCTCACTTATAAGTGTGGATCTAAGCTTATGTCTAACTAAATATTATTATTCAAATTACTTTATTAATTAATAAAATTACAAAAAATACGGCTAAAGAAGGGCATAATATTTCCTTAGTATAATTAAAAAAACATGAACTTTTTACCTTTCAAGTAGAAAAATTAGAAGTTTAGGGTCAAAAAATGGAATTTTTCAAAATTTTTTAACCTCTGTTAAATCCAAAAAATGATCATAAACTGGACGGGGAAAATTTTGGTTGAAATTCAAAAATTTAGACTCGAATTCAAAAAATAACCAAGTCCAAAAACCTGTTTAAAAAGGGTTTGTGTCGGGTGGACCTTTTTGTAGAATTTATAACATAGATAGTACTCAATATCACTAATATATAATAGATTCACTCAACTTCCTATGTCCATATATTATTAATTAACATAGTAAAAATATTTTTAGCATAACTACACTATAATTAACCTTAATCATAATTTTTTTAAACTAACTTCCAACTTAAACATTCTCAATATATCTCATAGTTTGCATATTATAAAGTAAATATAATGTAAAATTCCACATAAAATATAGGGTAAAAAGTTATATCTTTTTTTTTTGTGTCAATTAATTTGTATTATATACCAAAAAAATTGATACAGGAGGAGAAGACGCTCAGTCTGAAAATTAACTTCAGATCGAGCCACCAAAAGCGCTATCACTCACAACAAAAAGGGGAGCGATAACCCAAAAAACAAACTACCAAAAACTACATAGATACAATCATGTCATTCATCCTACTACTAACCCTCCCTGCAACTCTAAAGATAATAAGATCATGCATCTCTTTCTGACTAAAGGTGCGATTATCAAAAATTTTCCCATTCAGTTGCTTCCAAATACAGTAAATCATCTCCGTCCATACAGCAACAATCAACTTGGCTCTATCAGTTTTCTTCTTATTGATCTTGGACATGAGCCTAACTTCAGCATGGAAATAAGCCTCGTCTAGTCTCTCTGGAAGGAATCTGAATAATCTGGAGCGGATGTCCTTGGCATTTTGGCACTCAAAAACTATATGCTGGATCGATTCATTTGCCCTATCACAGAGCACACACTTGTCATCCGTGGTATCTATCCATTTCCCAATTCTGTCTTTCGTTGCAAGTCTATTCTGGATTGCTAGCCAAGTTATGAACTTTGCACTAGGGCTGGCAAAGTTTTTGATCATGATGTTACCCCATGGAAAAAGTTATATCTTACTTCTACTACGTATTAGTATTAAGTATTAATTAAGAAATATAAGAAAGATCCTCAAAATAGTAATGCTCATTGAAAATTTTCAAGTTCCAAGTGATCTCTTATGTACCCAAAATAATATTCAACTCCAAAATGATGATATCCTAATTACCCAAAAATAATCACTCAACATGGCTCCAAAATGGTGATGATGTTCTAATCTCTCATAATAAATAAACTCAAACTCCAAAATTTGATGGTCAATAGCTAAGAAAAGAGTATTTTATTTTCTATCTTTATTCATTATCTAAATAAATAAACTTGAAGTTAACTAAGTGATTTTAAAAAGTTAAAATAGGAGGTAAAAATAAAGAGATAATAAGTAGCTCAATCCGGCTAGCTAGAACCACATGGCTAGAGGGGAAATGCCTTTATTTATACACATTTCACCCAAATTAAATAAGTATCTCATGCATAAATCAACTGGATTAACCACAAAAGTTCTATCCATACCCCCAACATATACAACAGCACCATTCTCTTCAACAAATTTACCACCAATAGAAGCAAAGCGTAAATTTAGTATCCATTTATGAAAAATTTAGAAACAACAAGCAAACGATATCACATTTCACATATATGAACCACAATCTCACCAAATTTGGAAAAAACTTAAAGCCAAAAGAAGCCAAAACAAAATGACATACCAACTTGAATGTTCTTGAAAGCTCAAGATAATTCAAGAAATTAGAATGAATCAAATAAACCGAAAACATTAATCTTACAACATCATCCTTATTTACTAATTACGACGGTTTCAATATATCTGAAAATCAAGGATATAAATCTGCAGTTGGTTGATAGTATTTGAATGAAAAACCAGCTTCTTTCAGTTTTCCTTGCAAAATTTGATAAATTTTGTTGGCCATTAATGGACTCAAATCATTCTTCCAATCTCCAACTTCTCCTTTCCTGAAGAAATGCTTGTTTTCAACATACGGATTAGCTTTTCCATTCTTGTTCACATCCATTTCCTTCAAATTTTGAAAGCTACACATCTTAATTATGTCTTCTAAAACATCTCCTTTTTCTTCCTCCTCTGAAAATGGAAAACCCACAAATTCTGCTAACTTTCTTATATGCTTTTTTGGTTCCTTCTTTAGCCCTTCATATTCTAAAAACAACACTTTATCTGGGTTTGTCAAATGCTGATTCCAGTACCCAAGCAGATGAGATTCATATGGACCAAATGGGCATAGTCCCTTACAAAACTTATCCAAGTATTCCTCCATCATTTCCGTACTTTGCCTCATGTCCTTGTTCGCATCAAATGAAAGAAAAAAATACCAAGTTGAAACAAAAGTGTCAATAGGATTTCGACAAACATAAACGATTCGAGATTTTGAGGATTTAATTGAATCTGCTAAAGATAAAAAGGGTATATGGGTTGAAAAAAGTCTAGGTGAAGTTAAATCACTTAAATCTGGTTGAGTTTCATTGAAATTTTTGAAACAACTGAACTCAAAACTTGTGACTAGTTCATGTGGATTTTTAGTTTGAAAAACTTGTTGAGAAATATGATGAAGTGAAGTTGATTTTCTGTTTAGAATGGTGTAAAGTAGAGATTTTAACCAAGTAGTACCAGTTTTAGGCAGACTTGCAAGGATGATATCAGTATCTTGAGCTTCAAAATGCTTTTGGAATTCAATTATACTTTCAAGAATAAAACTTGGACACCAAAATTCTTGATAAAGGTGAAATGAAGAACCAAACCATAGTTGTTTTGGGAGAGTGAGGTCTAACTCTTTGAACTGATCAGCCTTCAATTTTTCAAAATCTGTATCATTTATGGGTTTTGAGATTGACATTATAATCTTTTTATTTGTATATGCACACCTTCATAATGGGGTTATGCGATTTTATATACACAATATAATTGGTTTCAAAATAGTACTTCCTTCCTTGGTTACCTCAGTCTTCCAATTTCCAGTACGCACTACAACAAATTTAGCTTTTTGCGACATTGAATTTAGTGGCATTAAAAAAATGCCACTAATTCATATTTTTAGGGTAATAATTTTTAGTTTTTATTTTAAGTTCCACCATAAAGTGATTTAACGACAATCAATTTGGTCTTTAGTGGCATATGTCAATTGTCACGATAGTCTATACTGGCATTTGTGACAAATGTCACTAGATCCTATGTCGCTAAAAGCTTTAGTGTGACTTTTTAATATGCCAATAAAGGCTCTATAAAATGTCACTAAATCCTCTATATGCACTATAAGAAATTTGAAATAGTGGCATTTAAATTAAATGTTGCTAAATATATCCCACTAAAAGCAAATTATGTTGTAGTGATTGAATAATTCTTAGGGGAATAAAAACTAGAACAACTCAAAAAATGACAAATGGGAATAATTTGAAAACATGGTGAAAGTATTATATTGTAAATGAATTAAATATTTAATTTTAAATTATAGATATCAATTATAAAGAAAAAAATTAAAAATGAAAAGATTAGAAAAAGTTTTATCAAATTCTGAACTTTAACTATTCTAAAACAAGGGTGTATGTATTACTTCAAATACATATTTAATAATATTAGTAGGATTATACCCGTGCTATGCAGGGATTTCTTTCAAAATATTTATATTTTAAATAAACTTTTTGATTTTTTTAATCTCTTAAAGTTTTTAAATTGTAAACTCATTTTTGCATCAACAAATAAAATATTGCTTTGTCGTTTGAGCAATAATTTATGTGGTATCTAATATTGTCGAGTAATGAATGTATATATTTATAGTGGTATAATCATTCAATATTATACCTCATAATAATAAGGAAAAATTGTCCTGAATAATCCGACCTATTGTCCATCTGCTGTGAATAATCTTAACTATTGATTATTTGTAATTAATCCAACTTGTATAGTTTTTGCTGAAGACCCCTTGCCTCATTTTCATCGACTATTGTAAGTACTTATTAGCCGTTACTCTCACTTCTTCTTTCTCCTTATGCTTCTTTGTTGGTCGACCCCAACTCTTCTTTGGTTGTAAGTAGCTATAGTAGTTGGTTAAAATGTGATTAATCAATAGTATGGATTATACATAGAAAATTGACAATAGGTCGAATTATTCAGGACAATTTTTCCTAATAATAATACTATGTGTTAGTATCAATAATACTAAATGGTTGTATGAATAAGAATTATATTGCTATAATAATAATAATAATAATAATAATCAATGTAGTATATTTGATTGGGAGGAGGAAAACAATCAAAATAATATTGGGAATGAGCAGGAGTACTTCAAAGGGTAGTTCCAATATTGTTAATATAAATACAAAATGTTAATATGATATACATTAAGCAGGTGAAGAAGCATAGCGGTTTAATAATAATAATAATAATAATAATAATAATAATAATAATAATAATAATAATAAAGTGTAAGAATATATAGGATTGTAAATTAAGTTGGTGAGGGGTTGTTGTTTGATTAAATGGTGGAGTTGAATTGTTTTAATTTAATTTGGAGAAATATTATAATATTTAAAAATATAAAATGAATTGATTTGTGAAGTGACAATTGACATGTGCTTAAATATTACTCCATTTAATTTGAGTTAATTTTAAATATTAAATTTAAATTGAGTGGCCTCTTCTCTATACCAAAAGACAAGTTCTTCTCTTTACCAACAAACATGTGCTTGAATATTACTCCATTTATTTGATTTGAGGTAAGAGCTGTACATCAATCAATATTATCAATATTGTTAGACTTAGCAGATGAAATTCGGAAAAAATATATCATAATCCTTGGCATCCTTCTTCAGATTGCTTTTACAAGGTTGTGTCGGTCACTGTTCCGGTCCAAATTTCTAGTCTTTATCATTTGATTACTCATTTTTGACTAAACATTAATTGGAATAATTATACAGAATAATACGACCTTTCACTGATTTTCCAAAATTAATACGAACTTTCAATTAACCACTAATAATACGAACTTTGACATGCATTTTCCGCTGGCATACATGACCTGTTTTTAACCGGTAGTAAAGGTCTTTTTTTGACCGTTGCTCAGCAGATTTCATCTCCTACCTATTTTGCTGCCTCACCTCCTCCATTGTTATCTTTCTCACCTTATTTCAAGAATTCTCACATCCTCCATTGTTATCTTTCATTTTTTTAATTCCAATCCTCCAATCTTCCCCTTTTTCTCTTATTATGTTTTTCCCTTCATCATCATCATCATCATCATCATCTCAATCTAGAACATCAATTGCAAATGGAATTTCTTTATGTAATCATGGTATTCATGCTAAATTACAAGTAGTCAAAAAAGGAGTAAGAGTTGGTGAGAGATTTTGTGGATGTGCATTTTGGCCTGTAAGTATATACTAGTGAATAGTTTTATTTTATTTTATATTAATTTTTAATTTCTTTATTAATCAGGGTTCATGATTTTATTTTATTTGTAGGCACAAGATTGTAAATTTTTTAAGAGGGAGAAAGATGTGGAGTATTCAAGGTCAATTTCTTCTTGTTTGGAAGAAGAGAAACTATGTTGATTGATAAAATAAAGAAATTGAAGGCCAAGAATGCAAAGTTGAAAAAAAGTGAAGCAATGTTGAAGTTAGAGGTTGTTAAACATGTAAATGCACAAAAAGCATTAAGTTTTGTGGTTGTTGCATCATGGGTTTTATTTGAATTATTCTTATTTATGTTAAGCTAAGAATAAGAAATAGCCGAATGTAATAGCCGAAATGTAATGGAAAAGTTTTTGCTTGTTGCATCATGTTATGGAACTTCAATGTAATAGCCGAAATGTAATGGAAAAGTTTTACAAAGTTGTCTTCTTATCATTAAGCATTCCTTACAAAAGTATTCCTTTACATATAATTAAGCATTCCTTACAAAAGTTCTAAATTTAGTTCCTAAATACAAAAGTTCTAAATTTAGTTCCTAGTTACAAAAGTACTAAACTTAGTTCCAAATTACACATTCAAAAGTACTAAACTTAGTTCCAAAATACAAAAGTACTAGATAATGCAACATCAAATATTTGTTGTCGATGCTTGAGTTGATACTATTTCATTAGGGTTCTTTGACTTTCCCCTAGTAGTACTAGTGACACCACTCCTTCCACATGTACTATTACTCATACCTCCTCTACTGCCTTTTCCAGTTCTAATCGTCTGGTTGCCTTTACCTAAAGAACTTGGTTGTGCAGACATGTTGTGATGGGATAAAAAGGGTGTATTAGTTGCTACGTCAACAACCTTTTTTGGTCTTCCTCTACTTCTCTTCGATGGAGGTGGTTGCTCAATTGCTTTACCCTTTTCGGAACACTTTCTTTTATTATGTCCTACCTTGTTGCAAATGCCACATATCATTTGAAGGCCGTGTCTTAACAGCTTTCCAGGCTTTTTAGGATCTTCATGCAGACCCTTGATTCAGTATTTTCGTTGTCTACCAAGACCAATCTTGATTGGAGGAGGATCGATCGGTTTGTCAATTTTAGGCCAATGCCTCTCGCCAATTCAAGGATTGATGTTTCCTTCATAGGCTCTCACAAGCTTCTTTAGTGTAGCACAGATCAACGTATCACTCAACCTCCTTACGCAAGTAATCCATGACAACAAGGAATCCCTCGTAAATCTCATTTCCTACAGGTGCAAGTCTTTTTTTCAATATCCACCTCTAAAACATCCATATAATGCGATATCTGAAAACGAGTTGATGTTGAAGGAATGACAGTGCACTTAGCGACTTCTTCCTTCTCTCTGTCTAATAATTTTTGTATCTTTGGACATAACAAACCCTTCCACTTACCCAATGCTTCTTCCTTTTTATTAGCCCTCCTCTTCATGAGCATTGATCTAATTTCTTCAAGCATATCAATCAAGTGATGTGATCTTGCGTTCATGATGTAGTTGTTGAAAGTTTCAGCCATAATGCTCAAAATAAAATCACACTTTCCTTCTATCTTCACAAAAGATCTACAGAACAATTGAGGTCCATATTTCTTGAATGCGTCAACAACAGCCGAATTTACTTCCTCCATCTCATTAATTGCTTCTTCAAAATCAGCAAGGTTCTATGATATTGTGGGGGCCATCACTTTCACTAAGGAAATCTTTAGTCTTTGATGCTCTTTTAGGGGTCAACTTTTTCCTATTCCCAATAGTAGACCAAACTTTACTACCTTTACTAACACTTACTGCTTCTTGTGTCATCAACAACCCAGGCCATCATCTTTATCATTAAATACATATACAGATAATGCTCTACTTTCAACAGCTATCTTAGACAGTTCCACAGCACAAACATCATCAGTGACCCTCTTTAACTCCTCCTTAAAGCTAAGAGCATTAGGTAGATGATACCAAAGAGAAAAGTCATATTTTACCCCCAACATCCTCTTTTACAATTCCTTCTAACTCAAAAAAAGGACACCTTATCTGGGTCTACTGCTTTACACATCCCACATAAATACTCAAAACCCACCACTCCTTTTTTCAATGCCCCACCATACCAAAACTTTAAAGTAATGGAATCATTCAGATTAGCCTAAAAACAAGCAAAAAAAACACTGAATTACAAAGAATTTCGACTAAAAAACAAGTATTAATCAAAAATGGAAAATGGTAATTTTCGATTTTAATAACCCTAATTTTTGGGTGTTTGCAAAATTAGAGGATAAATTATGCAATTGGGAACAATAAACTAACCATTATAGGCGAGTGAAGTGGCTTCTTGGATCAGTAGCAGCAGAGGATGAATCGTGCCTTCAATTCGTGGGTAATTTTGCTGGTTTGAGGAATTATGCGTGAGAGAAGAAGACTTGTCTTCTGGTTTTGAGAGGAATGACAGGGAGAGAGAGGATGAGTTCTTAGTATATTAATTAAAATTTTGTTAAAAGACATATTCTTATTGGTTGTGGGTAAAAAAAAATTACCAGCGGAAAATGTATGTCAAAGTTCGTATTATTGGTGGTTAATTGAAAGTTGGTATTATTCTTGGGAAATTAGTGAAAGGTCGTATTATTTAGGGTAATTTTTTCTTATTAATTTAATTGAAAGTTCATATTCTTCATTCTTCTTTTCTTGCACCACAACTAAAAATGGTAATTTAATCACTTTAAAGATAGGGTAAATTGTCGAGATTTTTGGGGGTTTTGACGGAGAAGTAAGAATCTGAACGCTAATGAAGGAATAGAGATGGTCGGGAAGACGGCCGACCGGGTTTATGGTCGGAAAAGAAACGAAGGCTGCGAAAGATAAATAACCCAAAAAACGAGCAATTAGACATTTTCATTATCCATTCAACTCCACCCAGTAATCATCAAATGAAAACATGCCAATATTTGACGACAAATGCCAATATTTAACGACAAATGCCAATATTTAACGACAAATGCCAATATTTGACCATAAATACATCAATGTGACAATGTGTAATCGATAAGGCAATAATATTGCAACACAGAGAATCATGAGTTATGCCGTTAGGGTTGAAAACTTTCGATTTTACCCTTGTCGCACGGTCGGATTATCTCCCCATTAGAGAAAGATAAATTTTCCTCTCATCTTTCAAGTTTCACTATAAATCCAGTATACAAAATAATGGTCAAATTAAACAAAAAAAATCCAACATTTATTAAGCAGAATATTCAGTGTGTTTCTCGCAATCATTTACTTCTCTAATAGCCCAAAAATATAGAATCTATAGCCATAAACCCGATATTTAGAAGATCAAGCATCACATGAGCAACAAAAGACAGATAATCAAACATAAAGATTATGTACTTCGAAAACTCTAACCAAACATCAAATTAACAACCAACATCTTTCAACAGGAAATTGGGAATTATTAGCGTATAATAATAAATAATTATTTCAATTATTTATTTTAATTATTATTAGCATAATTTTATGTCATAATCTTTTTATGTTCTGTAGCGCAAAATCAAACAAATAAAAAACGTAATTCATACTTCCCATGTTTTTAAATAAAGTTGGTTTCCACTTTCCACAAAAAATATTTTAGTGGATCAAAAAAATAAAATCTTTTAGAGGATAAATTTATTTTATATTGTATCATCTAAAGTTTTTATTTGAGTTGGTTGTTTGTCATGGTATCAGAAGCCAGCACATGTGCGCATCTCAATCACCCCTTTATCCTTATCTAAAGTGGAATATGCAGCACATATGCGCATCTACACTTCTAGTCCAACGGACTCTCATGTGAGAAGGTGTGCTAAGGCATATAACAAATTTTGATATCTCAACCATCAATTTAACAATTAATTGAGTTGTTTTCTTATCGCAACAAAATAATTGTAGATGAAAGACTATAATCCATAAAATATGTGCGAAGAGATCATAAACAAAACCCATGATAACGTAATACTTCGACCTCTTTTAGTGGGAACAAGTGACCAAACATAAATTGATCCTTTAACTAATTCATATAATATAATTAATCGGAAACACGAAGTGGTTCCAAATGATTTAGCAAGATAATGATTTGTATTTTTATTAAAAAAACCAGCGTGATATGAAATGAACCATTAAAAAAATAAAAGCAAAAGAACTAACTTTCTAATTAATGGATCTTTAAACATAAGCAAAATAAGCCAAAAAAAAAAAAATTAAAAAAAAAAAGCAAAAGCCACCAAAAATTAATTGAATGATAGATGCCATCATTAATAGATAGTAAGGGAAATTTCACGTGGTAATACTGAGGTTTTGGGTTATTCACGTGGTAACCAAAACTTTTAATAAATCCACATGGTAACCATGAGGTTTACCAAATTGTTTCACCATGACCTTTTCGCACATAGAACGTAAGCAAAACATTAGAAAACATTAATTTCGAAACTTCAAGGCTGTTGTACGCCTATATATGCGACTTATCATTTAAAATGCCATCATTTTCAACCATTTCCCCCAAAATATAAACCCAAACTCAAGCATCTTTGGATTTGGGAAAAAAATATGATTTGGATGAAAAATGGTAGATTAGAGGTTTATATTTTGGGGAAACAGGTTCAACCTGATGAAATTTGAAATGGTGAGTCACATAAATATGCATACAATAGAGATAAAGCTTCAAAATCAACATTTTCTAACGTTTTTATCAGTAAAAAGGTCATGATGGAACATTTACGTAAACCTCAGAGTTACCGCGTGGATTTTTTAAAAGTTTTAGTTACCACGTGGAAAACCCAAAACCTCAAGGTTACCACGTGGAATTTCCCAAAAAGTAAATTACTCATCTGCGGGCCACTCGCATGTTTTACGTGACTCCCTTTTTTTCAATTATTTTTAAATTAATTACAGTTATTTATATTTGTCGAATTATTTTGCTGATCAAAATTCATTAGCCATAGTGCATGTTTTGTTGTTTAATTTTTTTTAAAAAGGTTAAAGAGATAACTATAAGATTCATTAAAGGCGATATTGAAAATTCTATATATAAAAGATAACGACACAATAAAAATAATGAGAACTGTACTTTTAATATTCTCCTTTAATTTAAAATCTCCATAAACAAAGAATTTGCTTTTCTAAAAAAACATATAAAAATGAATAGTAAGTTTGCAACAATGAATTAATCTACGATTTAATTACTTATATGTTTTAAAACTTAAATAAAATATTGATATACAATTAAATTATTTCAAGATAAATAAATGTTTTTTAATAAGTGTATGGGTAAGTTTTAACGCAGCGTCTTACAAGTGGTATCAAAATTAATTAATTAAATTAAATTATAAATAATAGCAATTACTAGTTAGTGGGGCATATTTAGCGGTGGTCAAGGTTGGATTTGGAGGCACCTTTCAAAACCTTTTGACTTTCTGATTAATGGGGAATCATATCACAATCTCCAAAACAAAATAATGGGGAATCATATCTTAAAAAAAAAAAAAAAAAGGTATCATAGAATTTTAATTGTAATTGTAATTGTAATTGTAATAAAATAACTAATAGTGAAATAAATTCCACAAGCTTACATTAATGTTACTATGAATTATTAATATAAATGATGGGTAATCTAATCCATGAATAATGTAAGGCTTATAAATGTTAGATAATTATTTTTTAACCCCTCTACTTATATTTCCTAATGTAATGTACTATTATAAATGCACAATAAAAGAGTCATCAAATATACCTTTTTAGCATGTATTACACAAAAACAAAACACACATGTATGTATATAACAACATTATATGATATTATTGAAGATTTTTCAACTACTACATTACTAGAATTTTTTATAAATGACCCGTCTAACATATAAATTTTTTATAAATTTTTTCTTTGACACAGTTTTAAATTTACTTATTTCGTTCCTTTTCCTTCCTCTTTTTTTAAAAAACCAAAAATTCCCCCAAAAAAATTTAGATTAAATTAATCTAAATTATGGAAGAAATCTAAGTAAAAAAACCCATAAAAAAACTTTGAACAGTCAAAGTGCTCTAAATCAATGTCAAAATCCTTCATTCAATCCTCCATATTCTACAAATAAAAACAATGTATCTTTAAATTTATATTACTAAAAAATACTAGCTTTATTAAAAAAAATTAAATTAAATAAAAAATTAAATTTATTTTAATCAAAGTAAAAATTATTTAAATTTGTTATGGTAAAAAAATAAAGATAAATGTCAGATAAATTAAGAGAGAAAAAATATGGTGGGGTAAAGAAAAAATAAGAGAGAGAAAATAATGACCTTTAAAAAAAGTCATTGTTAATAAGATTAGGTTGAAAGATAAACTTTTAGGTGAGAGAAAAATTATGAAATAGTAAGATGACTTATTTTTTTGGTCATGAATAATGATGCTCTTACATAAAAGATATCTTTATTATCATTCTTTTTTTTTTAATTTTACATTATCATTCGAGAAATTAGAATTAATCACATAATCAAAAACTAAACACAATAATTTTACAACATCATCATTCATCAATTAAGAAAATGAATTGGTTGATAGTATTTGAACGAAAAAACCAGCTTTCTTCAGGTTTCCTTGCAGAATTTGATCAACTTTCTTGGCCATTAAAAGACTCAAATCATTCTTCCAATTCCCAACTTCTCCTTTCCTAAAGAAATGCTTATTTTCAACAACCGGATTAGCTTTTCCATTTTTGTTGACTTCCATTTCCTTCAAACTTTTAAAACTACATATTTTAATCACGTCTTCTATTACATTTTCATTCTCTTCCTCCTCGGAAAATGGACAACCCATAAATTCTGCCAACTTTTTAACATGCACTTTTGGTTCCTTCTTTAACCCTTCATATTCTAAAAACAACACTTTATCTGGGTTTCTCAAATGCTCATTCCAGTACCCAAGTAGATGAGATTCATATGGACCAAATGCGCATAGTCCCTTACAAAACTTATCTACGTAATCCTCCTTCATTTCCATACTTGGCTTTATGTCCTTGTTATTATCAAATGCAAGTTGAAAATACCAGGTTGAAACAAAAGTATCAATAGGATTTCGACAAACATAAACAATTCGAGATTTCGAGGATTTAATCGAATCTGGTAATGATACAAAGGGTATATGGGTTGAAAAGAGTCTAGGTGAGAGTAATTCATTTAAAACCTGTTGATTTTCATTGCTTTTTTTGTAAATTTTGAACTCCAAGCTGGGGATAAGTTCATGAGGATTTTTGGTTTGAAAAATTTGTTGAGAAATAGTATGTAGTGAAGTTGATTTTCTGTTTAATATGGTGTAAAGTAGGGATTTTAACCAAGTAGTACCAGATTTAGGTAGACTTGCAAGGATGATATCAGTGTCTTGAGCTTTAAAATGGGTTTGAAAAGCAATTATATCCTCAACAATACGATTTTGGCACCAAAATCCTTGATAATGGAGTAATGTATGATTAAACCATTGTGTTTTTGGAAGAGAAAGGTTTAATTCATTCAACTCAACATTTTTGGGTTTTGAGATTGACATGGCACTCATTTGGAATTGGATATGCTCACAAGTATCATTGATTGTGAATATATAAGCAAAAATATTTCATTTTTTTTATAAAATACTATCTCCTATTCAGCCTAAATGTCTCATTTAGTTTTTTGGCACTATTTACTCATCACTCTTAATAATATATCCTATTCATCCTAACAGTCCTATTTGGTTTTCAACCGGCTGTAGCAGGTTAAGTTAAATAATTTTTTATACCTTTTATTTAAAAAAAGTTTCCTTCATCAAATTAGGTAAACTCAACCTTTAAAAAAAGATGAAAAATTACTTTAAGAAAAGGTAAAAAATTACTTAACTTAGGATGAATGAAGAAGAAGATGGAGAGGATGAATGTTGAGTTTACCTAATTTGATGAAGGAAACATTAAAAAAAAGTAAAAAAAAAAATTACTTAACTTAACCTGCTACAGCCGGTTGAAAATCAAATGGGACTTTTTTCAGCAAACGTTATCAATAGTTAGGATTATTAAAAAATAATCAATAATTGAGATTATTTCTGGCCAACGGGTGATAGTTGGGATTATTCTTTGCAAATTTTCCTTACTTATTTGAGGTTTTGTTAGGATTATTAGTTTTAGGTTTTGTTATGCTTTGGTTTAGAAAATTGAATATAATAGTTTATTGAATTTGTTCGTATTGATTCCCTTATACTTAGGAAATTTTCGTATGTTTTGGTATGCTTATTGTTAATCTAAAACTTATATTAGTAAAACTACATTTTAGTCCATATTGATTAGCATTGACAAGTATAGTTTTGGTCTATGTTGAATTGTTGTTTTTTTATGAATAGTTAAATTGTTGGATTTTTTGAATTGTTATATTTCATTAATTGTTGAATTGTTGAATTTTTTTGTTGAGTTGTTAGAAATTTTTAGTTTGAATTAGAATTTTACAAAGCTCATTAACAACCACATTATTGAATTATTGAAATACTTCACATATGAAATAAGATCTCACATCGATAAAATAGGTCAGTGAAAACGATGACGTATTAGCGATCGAACGACGAGTTTCAACCACTAACACCACCAAGATCGAAATATGTGAAGTCTTGTGTTTACAAATTACGCAAACTATAACTCGATGTTTGTAGGAATAAAATGCAATAATAAAATGACACAAATGTTTAAGGAGGTTCACCCAAAATTGGCTACGTCCCCCGTGGTGTAGTATCTCTTTTATATTATCACAATTTGAGAAATTACAATTAGAGAAGAGATTAGGCTAAGTGTTTGGCTATGGGTATGTGTTTGATTTTGTGGATTGATCCTTTTTGTGGATGATTTGTCTTGCTAATAAGACCTATATTTATAGAGCATAAAAATTAAATGGTATTACACTCTTTAATACATTTTAAGGCCCAAAATAAAGTGCAAAGTAACATAATTAAAATACTCCAAAACTGCACCAAGGATAGATGAAACGTCAGAGAAAAGTTTCTGACTATACTGCTCGTCCGAGTATGTATAACGCTCGTTCGAGCCTCACCATATAGCAGCTTCTGTTTCAACTATGCAGCTGCCTCATTAACATATTCATCATACTTAATTATCATCATTATTCTTGTGTGTTTAAGTCACATCTTAATTCCCTCATAACTTCAAGAATTTATCCATACTTAAACACCATATTAACCACAATTTTAATCACCCATTAACTTATACTCACATAGGATTCCATCCTAAGAGTCACTTGATTTATTTTGGTGGACTCAAGTCACACCATTCATAACAATCTCCACCTTGACTTGAGTTCACCCAAGTCAATGGCACTCTAATTCACTCTTACATAATATAACAACTTACACCATTTTACATACTCAAATAAAACAAAAAAAAAAAAACACATGTGCTTAAACATAACACATGCTCAAATGCCCACAAAAGGGCTCCCAAAGAGTATGAATTCAATTATTTACCAATCAAGTCCATATCTCCCATGGACTCATTGGGGTATGTTGGAATTATTCTCGAACATTCGTTGTTTGAAGAGGTACCATGATCATTATTTTCATGCTCGGTTGAAGTAGTGGACACACAAGCCGAACAAATTAAGGTTGAACCCACTAGCATATACAAGCCATCATTAAGGGATCCTTTCATGATCATTTTAGGACCCTTGCCAACCTTCAAAACTCCACCTTCACCAATGCATGTATAACCTTCTTTATCCAAAATACTAAGGGAAATTAAGTTTTTGCTCATACCTGGAACATGAAGGACTCCGGTCAATGTTCTTTCAACTCCATCAAACATGACTATTTTAACATCTCCAATACCAACTATCGGACAACTAGTCTCATTGCCCATAGTGACTTTTCTTCCATCAACCTTTTGATAAGTTGAGAAGAACTTTGAGTTAAACGTCATATGTCTAGAACATCCCGAATCCAAAATCCATGAGTCACCACCCTTGTATTCATTGGTAACAACGAGAGCACCAACATCATATAACTCACCTTCAACATAGCTAGCTTCGGCGGAGATAGCTTCATTGGACTTGCTTTCATTGGATTGTTTGGACTTCAATTTCCAACAATCTTTCTTGAGGTGGCCTTTCTTTTTACAAAAGTTGCAAATCATGCCCCTTTTATTCCTACCCGACTCCTTCACAAATAACGCATCATTGGGATCTTTGGACTCCTTTTGAGCGAATTGAGAATCAATAAGGTCCTTTTGTGTTAAGGCCTTTCTAACATCCTCACTACTCAATGTGTCCCTTCCATATAACAAGGTTTCCCTAAAGTGCTTAAACGAAGGTGGTAGTGAAACCAACAATAAGATGGCCAAGTCCTCATCATCCACTTTTACATCAATATTTTGCAAATCCATTAATATTGAGTAAAATTCATCAAGGTGCGGTTTCATCGGCTTTCCTTCTTGCAAACGGAGATCATACAAACGACTCTTTAATAAAAGTCGATTGGTAACGCTCTTTTCCATGTAGAGTGATTCCAATTTATCCCAAATGCCTTTAGAAGTTTCCTCCTTTACAACTTCTCTCAAAACTTCATTAGAGAGACAAAGTTGTATGGCGGAAAGAGCCTTCGCATCCATTTCTTCCCATTTCGCCTTACTAGTGCCTTCGGGTATCTTCTCTATACCACCAAGTGCTTTATGCACTCCATTTTGTATCAAAATTGCTTTCATTTTGACTTGCCATAAGCCAAAATTAACGCTCCTATCAAATTTTTCAATATCGAGTTTCATGGTTGCCATGTTATACCAATACGACCTCTACACGACGATAATAACAACTTGGCTCTGATACCAATTGAAAACGATGACGTATTAGCGATCGAACGACGAGTTTCAACCACTAACACCACCAAGATCGAAATATGTGAAGTCTTGTGTTTACAAATTACGCAAACTATAACTCGATGTTTGTAGGAATAAAATGCAATAATAAAATGACACAAATGTTTAAGGAGGTTCACCCAAAATTGGCTACGTCCCCCGTGGTGTAGTATCTCTTTTATATTATCACAATTTGAGAAATTACAATTAGAGAAGAGATTAGGCTAAGTGTTTTGCTATGGGTATGTGTTTGATTTTGTGGATTGATCCTTTTTGTGGATGATTTGTCTTGCTAATAAGACCTATATTTATAGAGCATAAAAATTAAATGGTATTACACTCTTTAATACATTTTAAGGCCCAAAATAAAGTGCAAAGTAACATAATTAAAATACTCCAAAACTGCACCAAGGATAGATGAAACGTCAGAGAAAAGTTTCTGACTATACTGCTCGTCCGAGTATGTATAACGCTCGTTCGAGCCTCACCATATAGCAGCTTCTGTTTCAACTATGCAGCTGCCTCATTAACATATTCATCATACTTAATTATCATCATTATTCTTGTGTGTTTAAGTCACATCTTAATTCCCTCATAACTTCAAGAATTTATCCATACTTAAACACCATATTAACCACAATTTTAATCACCCATTAACTTATACTCACATAGGATTCCATCCTAAGAGTCACTTGATTTATTTTGGTGGACTCAAGTCACACCATTCATAACAATCTCCACCTTGACTTGAGTTCACCCAAGTCAATGGCACTCTAATTCACTCTTACATAATATAACAACTTACACCATTTTACATACTCAAATAAAACAAAAAAAAAAAAACACATGTGCTTAAACATAACACATGCTCAAATGCCCACAAAAGGGCTCCCAAAGAGTATGAATTCAATTATTTACCAATCAAGTCCATATCTCCCATGGACTCATTGGGGTATGTTGGAATTATTCTCGAACATTCGTTGTTTGAAGAGGTACCATGATCATTATTTTCATGCTCGGTTGAAGTAGTGGACACACAAGCCGAACAAATTAAGGTTGAACCCACTAGCATATACAAGCCATCATTAAGGGATCCTTTCATGATCATTTTAGGACCCTTGCCAACCTTCAAAACTCCACCTTCACCAATGCATGTATAACCTTCTTTATCCAAAATACTAAGGGAAATTAAGTTTTTGCTCATACCTGGAACATGAAGGACTCCGGTCAATGTTCTTTCAACTCCATCAAACATGACTATTTTAACATCTCCAATACCAACTATCGGACAACTAGTCTCATTGCCCATAGTGACTTTTCTTCCATCAACCTTTTGATAAGTTGAGAAGAACTTTGAGTTAAACGTCATATGTCTAGAACATCCCGAATCCAAAATCCATGAGTCACCACCCTTGTATTCATTGGTAACAACGAGAGCACCAACATCATATAACTCACCTTCAACATAGCTAGCTTCGGCGGAGATAGCTTCATTGGACTTGCTTTCATTGGATTGTTTGGACTTCAATTTCCAACAATCTTTCTTGAGGTGGCCTTTCTTTTTACAAAAGTTGCAAATCATGCCCCTTTTATTCCTACCCGACTCCTTCACAAATAACGCATCATTGGGATCTTTGGACTCCTTTTGAGCGAATTGAGAATCAATAAGGTCCTTTTGTGTTAAGGCCTTTCTAACATCCTCACTACTCAATGTGTCCCTTCCATATAACAAGGTTTCCCTAAAGTGCTTAAACGAAGGTGGTAGTGAAACCAACAATAAGATGGCCAAGTCCTCATCATCCACTTTTACATCAATATTTTGCAAATCCATTAATATTGAGTAAAATTCATCAAGGTGCGGTTTCATCGGCTTTCCTTCTTGCAAACGGAGATCATACAAACGACTCTTTAATAAAAGTCGATTGGTAACGCTCTTTTCCATGTAGAGTGATTCCAATTTATCCCAAATGCCTTTAGAAGTTTCCTCCTTTACAACTTCTCTCAAAACTTCATTAGAGAGACAAAGTTGTATGGCGGAAAGAGCCTTCGCATCCATTTCTTCCCATTTCGCCTTACTAGTGCCTTCGGGTATCTTCTCTATACCACCAAGTGCTTTATGCACTCCATTTTGTATCAAAATTGCTTTCATTTTGACTTGCCATAAGCCAAAATTAACGCTCCTATCAAATTTTTCAATATCGAGTTTCATGGTTGCCATGTTATACCAATACGACCTCTACACGACGATAATAACAACTTGGCTCTGATACCAATTGAAAACGATGACGTATTAGCGATCGAACGACGAGTTTCAACCACTAACACCACCAAGATCGAAATATGTGAAGTCTTGTGTTTACAAATTACGCAAACTATAACTCGATGTTTGTAGGAATAAAATGCAATAATAAAATGACACAAATGTTTAAGGAGGTTCACCCAAAATTGGCTACGTCCCCCGTGGTGTAGTATCTCTTTTATATTATCACAATTTGAGAAATTACAATTAGAGAAGAGATTAGGCTAAGTGTTTTGCTATGGGTATGTGTTTGATTTTGTGGATTGATCCTTTTTGTGGATGATTTGTCTTGCTAATAAGACCTATATTTATAGAGCATAAAAATTAAATGGTATTACACTCTTTAATACATTTTAAGGCCCAAAATAAAGTGCAAAGTAACATAATTAAAATACTCCAAAACTGCACCAAGGATAGATGAAACGTCAGAGAAAAGTTTCTGACTATACTGCTCGTCCGAGTATGTATAACGCTCGTTCGAGCCTCACCATATAGCAGCTTCTGTTTCAACTATGCAGCTGCCTCATTAACATATTCATCATACTTAATTATCATCATTATTCTTGTGTGTTTAAGTCACATCTTAATTCCCTCATAACTTCAAGAATTTATCCATACTTAAACACCATATTAACCACAATTTTAATCACCCATTAACTTATACTCACATAGGATTCCATCCTAAGAGTCACATGTTGAGAAAAGATCTCACATCGATAAAATAGAGGGTTGTTAACTTGCATATATATATTGGATGAGTTAATTCTCCCACTATCATATGATATTGGGAATCAATGAACATCATCTAGTGTATGTGCAAATCAACGCTTTTCAACCGTGTGGGCCCGAGCCCACAGGTGTCCCGTGTCTATATGAGTGGGCCACGGTGAGATTATGTGACGACAATACAACCAATTTAACTTTTCGCACATTGGATTTAGTGGCATTAAAAAATGTCACTTATTTATGTTTTTAGTGTAATAGTTATTGATTTTTATTTTAAGTTTCACTATAAAGTGATTTAAGGGAACTTTATTTGGTGGTTAGTGGCATATATGTAATTGTTGATATAGTCTATAGTGATATTTATGAAAAATGTCACTAGGTCCTATGTCGCAAAAATCTTTAGTGTGATTTTTTATTATGCTACCGAAGAGTCTAATAAATACCACTAATACTACAACAAATTTAGCCTTTTGCGACATTGGATTTACTAGCATTAAAAAAATGCCACCGATTCATATTTTTAGTGTAATAATTAATGGTTTTTATTTTAAGTTCCACCATAAAGTGATTTAGCGACACTTAATTTGGTCTTTAGTTGCATATGTAATTGTCATTATAGTCTATAGTGACATTTGTGAGAAATGTCACTAGATTCTATGTCGCTAAAAGTTTTAGTGTGACTTTTTAGTATGCTGCTAAAGGGTCTAATAAATGTCACGAAATCTTCTATTTGAAACTGTCCATCATGAAAACTTTTAAAAAACAAACTTCTTAATCGGTATGAAAATTTAAACTAATTATTGAAAAGTTTTCGTTATATTCTTATAAATAAAGTCAAAGAAACTTTAATTCACAAATGTAAACTTTTGAATTGGATAAAAATGATAAGAAACTAGATATTTTTGATATTTTGAAGTTTATTTGTAGAATCCCCTCATATTTACTACTAATTTTATAAAAAAAATTTATTAGTTGTGGTTTCTATATTTTCTCCATTAAATTTCTTTTAATATTTTATTAATGATTACTATCTCCACTTTTTCTCTATCAAATTTATTATTTAATAAAATAATATATTTAGTATCTAAAATATTTATTAGGAAAATTTCATTAAATAAGGGAAGAGGAGTACTAATTCTCTTGGCAAATTTTTCACATTTTCTTGCGAGTGTGAACGCCACTTTAACCAAAGAGAATCCTTTTTAGTCCTACTAAGAACACATTGTTATAGTTCGCAATCCTTTTTATTTTGTCGCCACTCATATATATTGAATTTCCATTCTTACCCCTCATTATTTTCGAACTCAAAAACTCTAACATCTCTCTAAAAGTCTCTTAAAAAAAATCTCTGGAGTAAAAGAACTTAAAATTAATAATCAAAGAACAATAGCGAACCAAAATGAGCATGAATACGACTCGATAAGTTATTAATCGATTTGAATTTTTTCATCCTTTTAAGTCCAAGGGCATTTTCATCCTTTTATAAAATTAATTTAAATTAGAAGTGACGATAAAATGAAAAGGGGGCGATTTATAGAGATTGGGAACACGAAAATACCTTCTTTATTATATATACAATATAGCAAATTATGAACGTCTCCTTGTAGTTAGTGGGATTCCCAAGTATCTTATTTATGACACAAATGAGTCTACTTAGTGGACCGAATCAAACACACATGCATGTAGGATGTAGCTAGGGGCAAAAATCCAATAGGAGCCCTCACTTCCATATGGAGCACTGAAATTTTGTAAAACATTTTAAAGTTTGTAAGATTCTAACCCCAAACTTATTGCACTTTTAATTAAATAAGCTACGCACTTTCGGTGTAAATATTTTCTTTTGACTATACTCTCACTGAATTTGACACCTAAATATATCCACTATGAGTTGAAGCATAATATATTATAGAATATATTGTAAAGATGTGATAATTGGTCACATACAGGGCGAAAGCCATGATTTCACTACAAAAATAAAAGGGTTAGAGGATAAAGCATTTTAGTCGTCTAATCTGTCGCATAAGCCATTTGGCGATAAAATAGACTACAAAACGCTTTGTCGCCTAAAACTTTGTCGCCTTTGGTTTTTTTTGTCGCCTAATTCTATGCGACAAAAAGAGGAACGTCGCCTATTTATTTCAGACGAATTAAAAAAATGAATATTTGTTATTATTATTTAATAATAATAATATTATATTACTTTTATTATTAAAAATAATAATAACAAATATTCAATTTTTTTTAACAAATATACATTATTAAAGTAATATTTACACTACAAAACTGAATTAAAAGAAATTAAATAGGTAAATGAAATTTTAACTAAAAAATAATTAGTAAATTGTTAATGGTTTTTTATTATATTGATGGTTCCCTAAAAAAAATAATTATCCTTTCCAAAATCTGAAAATAGATAAAATTATAAAAGATCATAAATGGTCTAATAATATGAAAGAACAAAAAAAATCCAAAATTGAAAAATAAATGAAGAAAAACAAAAAAAAACAATAATCCAACACAAGAAAAACTGGAAAAAAAAAAGAGAGAAGCAAAAAACATGAAAAAAATAAAGAACGAAAAACCAAATTGAAGAACAAAAACATGAACAACAAAACGAACAAAAGCGAAAATTTGAAAAAAAAAACGAAGAACAAAAAGTGAAAAAAGAAGAACAAAACCGAAGAACAACAAAAACATATTACAATCACATATACACTAACCCCCAAACTCTAGTGGTTGATAATAAGTGAAAGAAAATCCAGCTTCCTTGAGCTTTCCTTGCAAAACTTGATCAAGTTTCTTGGCCATTAATGGACTCAAATCATTCTTCCAATCCCCAACTTCTCCTTTCCTAAAAAAATGCTTGTTTTCAACAAACGGAACTGCTTTTCCGTTCTTGTTCACATCCATTTCCTTCATACTTTTAAAACTACACATCTTAATTATTTCTTCTACTGCATTTTCATTCTCTTCCTCGTCTGAAAATGGACAACCTAGAAAATCCGCCAACTTTCTTATATGTGCTTTTGGTTCCGTCTTTAGCCCTTCATATTCCAACAACAATATTCTATCTGGGTTTTGCAAATACTCATTCCAATACCCAAGCAGATGAGAATCATAAGGCCCAAATCTTAATAATCCCATACAAAACTTATCCACGTATTCCTCCATCATTTCCGTACTTGGCTTTATATCCTTGTTCTCATCAAAAGAAAGGTTAAAATACCAAGTTGACACAAAAGTGTCAATAGGATTTCGACAAACATAAACGATTCGAGAATTAGAGGATTTAATTGAATCTGGTAATGATAAAAAGGGTATATGTGTTGAAAAAAGTCTAGGTGAGGGTAAATCACTTAAATCTAGTTGATCTTCATTGAAATTTTTGTAAGTATTGTATTCAAAACTTGTGACTAGTTCATGAGGATTTTTAGTTTGAAAAACTTGTTGAGGAAAAGTATTTAGTGAAGTTGATTTTCGGTTTAATATAGTATAGAGAAGGGATTTTAACCAAGTGGTACCGGTTTTAGGCAGACTTGCAAGGATGATATCGGTATCTTGAGCTTCAAAATGGGTTTGAAATGCAATTACATTTTTAAGAATACGATTTGGCAACCAAAATCCTTGATATTGGTGTAATGAAGAACCAAACCATAGTTGTTTTGGGAGAGAGAGGTCTAACTCTTTAAACTTAGCCTCCAAATCCAATTTTTCTCCATTTGTAGCGTTTCTGGAGTTTGATGATGACATTAAACTTATTTGGATATGCTCACAACTCACAAACAGATTTGATTGGGAGTATGAGTATATTGTGGACACGCCTTTTTATTTATGAACATGATAAGCAATACTTGTTCCGTTCCATAATACTTGCTACTGATAATGATATTTTACACATAACATATCACACTCAGTACCAACTAGCAAGTATTTAGGGGTGAACACGGTCTGGTCTGACACTAAAATTAGATCAAACCAGAAATTTCGATCTGAAAATTTTCCACACCAGACTGAACCGTTTTTTATTTTTCACAACGGTCTGGTCTGGTCTGGTCTACAGTTTTAATTTTTATATATTTATTCAAATTAATACATGTATTTATGCAAATAATTCACACCTATAATTAATAAATATAATATTTTGTAATTAGTTGTAATATTAGCATTATTCTAGTAAATATTCCTATATAAAAATATCTACATCTTAAAAGATCTAGGTAGCAACTTAATTTTTTAAATACAAAATTATGATTTTCGACCAAAGTACGGTTTGCGGTCCGGTCTGGTCTGAAAAATAAAAAAACAAAGACCAGACCGTAAACTGTAGTTTAATTTGAAAAAAAAAACAGACTAGATCGTTTAAACAGTAGACCAGACCAAATATTAAAATTCCGATTTGGTCCAATTTGATTTATGGTTTAGACCAACTTTGTCCGCCCTACGTAGGAAGTAATTCCTAATTTTTCTTATCCCACCGTCATCGTTAATTAAAGTTTTTTAATATTTTTTATTTTGAGTATGATATGAAACATTTTTAATTTATTAAGATTTTCAAATCATTAACACATTTCTCCTCTTTCTAATACTCCTTTCGTTCTTTATCCTTTTCATTTATTTTTTGCACATTTTCCAAAGTAACTTTCGAGCTTAAATATCTTTAAATACGCATTATAAAAAATTATAAAAAACATATGATAAAAAAGTATACATTAAGACAAGGAGATCTCATATGAATATATTTTATCATATATAAACATCTTAAAAACTTAATTTAATTTCTCTCTCCAAAATGAAATATTCAAAACGGAAAGAATAAAAAAGAACGGAGGACGTAAAAATATTACTTGTATCACTTATATAATTTCTACCGCTGATTTGTCATACGGGAAATTTGTTGGACAGAGAGAATTCTCTATTAATACTGGTCTGGTCATCTAGCGTTAAGGTAATTAATTATGAAGTACTACCTCTATAACTAAGTTAAGAATTTAATTTTAATTATATTAACAATACCTTCGTTCAACTAAAAATGTCTTAATTACTTTTTCACACTATTCAAAGCACTAATAAATTTTATTATAACATTCCTTGTATTAGAGTATCTTTCTTTGATTTTGTATATATGTAACCATGTTGGTAGAGCGGGAAATATTGTAGCCCATTTAGTTGCTAGAGGGGATATGGATTCCCACCACGAAAAAAAATCTGTATGGCTCCTTTCACACATGGCATTCAAACCGTGGCGGATTTTGACTTAATATAATCATCAGGTGATCTTCAAAAAAAAAATCTTATCATAACATATCCAAATATTATAAAATGTGGATAATAGTCTTTATATTGAGATGAATTAAAAAAAAATCTTGCTAGATTATGCTATTTATAAATTAAAAATAAAACAAAAATTAAAAGTAATAAGCGAATAATGTTAAAAAGTAATTGAAACATTTTCAGCGAAATGAAAAGATTTGTATGAACCCCTTTTCCGCTAAGCATTCAAGCCTTAGTGGACATTGATCTTTCGTAATGATAACTCTACTTGATTCTCAAACAAAAGTAAATGAGACATTTTCAGCGAAATGAAGTGAGTATAGCACATGTAATGATGTAAACAATCTTCTTATATTGTTGATCTAACTTTAACAAAAGATATGACTTTGATGTGCCAATTAACTTATACTCCCTCCGTCCCATTATTTTTGTCCACTATTCCATTTTGGGTAATCCTTCTTTAATTGTCCACTTTTCTTTTTTGGCAAAACTTTTTACCTAAATACCCCCAACTACCCCAACTTATATTATTTAATAATACCCCACCTACCACCTTTTCAATTATTATATTCACTTAAAATACCCCACTACCACCTTTTCAATTATTATATTCACTTAAAATACCCCACTACCACCTTTTTCAATTATTATAGTCACTAAAAATACCCCACTACTATTTTTCCTTATTTTGTGTGCCCACTACAAAGTGGACAAAACTAATGGCTCGGAGGGAGTATATCTCTAGTATACATTTCAAATATCCTATTTTGGAATAACATTAAAATTATTGTAGATCAAGACTAAAATCCAATAAACATGTGCCAAGAGATCATAACCTAATTTCTTTTAATGGGAAAAGTGACCAAACTTGATTGGTATTCCTACTTCTATAAAATAACTGGAAACATGAACTGCCTTCAAATGATTTATCAAGATAAGGAAACTGTATTTTTATTATCATTACAAAAAATTTGGTAAGTTAATTGGTATTATTTTAGGAAAAGAACCTCCTAATTTGGTATTATTCTTGTTAAATTAATAGTCGGTATTATTATAGAAAAATTAACAAAAGGTTATCACGGTAATTTTTCCTAAATTAAATGGCTTAATTAATACTCCCTCTACCCCTTTCTTATTGTCCACTTTTGAGTGGGCACGCAAATTAAGAAAAATGGTAGTAGAGTATTTTAAGTGATTATAATAATTGTAAAAGCGATAGTTGGGGTTTTTAAGTGATTATAATAATTGAAAAGGTGGTAGGTGAGGTATTTTAAATAATATAAGCTTGAATGGTTAAGTTAGAGATAGAAGTATAATAGGTAGGTTATTAGGATCGAGATTCTACCTAGGATCATTGATGGGGTAGGATCGAAATCGGTAGAATCGGATCGTAGGATCGTGTGATCTTATAAAATATGCATCAATGTGCTTTGAATTACTGATTATCATTTGTATTTGTTCTCCTTTTTAGTTTTAAGGTTAAGTAAAAACTAATTTGACTTAATCTATTTAACTTTGAACAAAAAATACTTTTAATAATCATTTTTAAACTGCAATTAAGAAAAACTTGAACTTTGTAAAGTTATTAGTATGATTATTTTAATTATATATTTATACGAAAGTGAAATCTATATTATATGAAAATATTTTACGATTGAGATTACTCATGTAGGATCAGATCGTAAAATCGTAGGATCGTAGAATCGTGTTATGATCCTATCACCTAAATTTTTGAGTTAAGTAGGATCGCACGATTCTACCAGATTAAGATCCTACCCACGATCCAGACCGGTCGCCCATTCTAGCTTGGATCGTAAGATCGTAGATCAGAATCGGAATTTTGATAACTATTATAGTTTGGTAAATCAGAGAAACAAAAGAAAGTGAGACCATTGTTAAAAAGTAAATATATTTAATCGATTGTTATGTCGTAGATGTTGTATGACATTATTTTTATCAATTTATTATTAGGTTGCTTAAAAAAAACTAAAATGAAAAAGTGCATATTGAAATTAACTGGACTAATTGCTAAAATATAAAAATTAAAACCACTATACATGCACCAAGAATTTGCTTTTAAAAAAACATTATCATGAATCCTAAAGCTCCATTAAAACCACGATTTGATTCTTTATTTTTTATTTAAATAAAATAAAATGTTGATGGTATACTTTTTAAATTATTTCAAGATAATTGATCGAGTGATGATGCCTTGTTCAACCTTAATCAATACACCTAAGTAACTTATGCATTCAACACACTCTTAACCTTCATCATAAACACCCATATTAAGTCACATTACACCGTCGTCTTAACACTCCCATTAACTTACTTTATAGGATTCCATCCTAAGAATACGCACTTGAATGCACCTTTTAATTTGTGCACTCAAGTCACACTTAATCACAACAATCGAACATAATTAACTAAACACAGTAATCTTACAATATATCATTGATCCCTTAAAATCATGACGGATTCAATACGAAAATAAAAATTAATTATAACTTTGTTGGTTGATAGCATCTGAGTACTGAAAAACCAGCTTCTTTCAATTTCACAAAAGTTAAGTTATAAATCTGCAGCTGGTTGATAGTATTTGAATGAAAAATCAGCTTCCTTCAGGTCTCCATGCAAAATTTGATCAATTTTCTTGGCCATTAATGGACTCAAATCATTCTTCCAATCCCCAACTTCTCCTTTCCTAAAGAAATGCTTGTTTTCAACAACCCGAGCACATTTTTCATTCTTGTTCACATCCATTTCCTTCAAACTTTGAAAGCTACACATCTTAATTATGTCTTCTAAAACATCTCCTTTCTCTTCCTCCTCTGAAAACGGAAACCCACAAATTCTGCTAACTTTCTTATATGCTTTTTTGGTTCCTTCTTTAGCCCTTCATATTCCAAAAACAACACTTTATCTGGGTTTTTCAAATGTTCCTTCCAGTACCCAAGCAGATGAGATTCATATGGACCAAATAAGCATAGTCCCTTACAAAACTTAACCACGTATTCCTCCATCATTTCCGTACTTTGCCTCATGTCCTTGTTCGCATCAAATGAAAGATTAAAATACCAAGTTGAAACAAAAGTGTCAATAGGATTTCGACAAACATAAACAATTCGAGATTTAGAGGATTTAATTGAATTTGGTAATGATAAAAAGGGTATATGGGTTGAACACAATCTAGGTGAGGGTAATTCACTTGATTCTGATTGTATTCCATTGAACTCAAAGCTGAGGACAAGTTCATGAGGATTTTTGGTTTGAAAAACTTGTTGAGAAATATCGTGTAGTGAAGTTGATTTTCTGTTTAAAATGGTGTAAAGTAAGGATTTTAGCCAAGTAGTACCAGTTTTGGGCAGACTTGCCAGGATAATATCAGTGTCTTGAGCTTCAAAATGGGTTTGGAATGCAATTACATTTTCAAGAAAAACACTTGGACACCAAAATCCTTGATAATGGAGTAATGTATGATTTAACCATTGTGTTTTTGGAAGAGAATGGTCTAATTCATTGAACTCAACATTTTTGGGTTTTGAGATTGACATGGCACTCATTTGGATTTGCTCACAAGCATCATTGATTGTGAATATATAAACAAAAATATTTTATTTTTTTATAAAATACTACCTCCTATTCAGACTAAATGTCTCATTTCGTTTTTTAGCACTATTTACTCATCACTCTTAATTAGTATTTTACTCTTAATCTATACGTTACAACATAGTCATGTGGGATCTTATTTGATTCTTTTCAATACACGGATCATTAATATCAACCTTTTATAATTTGGGAAATTTGCCAAGATTAATCCCAACTATCACCCGTTGGCCAAAAATAATCCCAACTATCGATTATTTTTTAATAATCCTAACTATTCATCGAATTTGCTCAAAAAGTCCCACTCCCTCCATGACCGGCTGCAGCAGGTATTTTGTGTTTAATTTTTTTTACCTTTGTTTTTAATCACCTTCATCAAATAAGAAGATATACCATTCATCTTCATCATACTCCATCTTCTTCTTCATTCATTCTTCCTCCATTAACAAACCCTAAAACAAAAGGTAAAAAACTTCACTCATGCTAAAGCTCTAAAAGCTTCATCCCTTTAAGATTCAATGAATGCCTCTTCTTCTTCTAAGTATTCAAACCCTAATCCCAAACAATTTGTGGTGGAAGCTTTAAAGATGCTATGAACTTGCTCATTAATGGAGGAAGGAGAGTTTAATGGGTTTTTGGAACTTGCAAAGAGTAAATCAGTTTGAAGATAAAGGGCACATCATCTTATTTGATGAAGGTGAGTTAAAAAAACAGGTAAAAGAAAATTAAACGCAAAATACCAGCTGCATCTGGTCATGAAGAGAGTAGGACTGTTTTGAACAAATTCGATGAATAGTTAGGATTATTAAAAAATAATCGGTAGTTGGGATTATTTTTTGTCAATGGGTGATAGTTGAGATTATTCTTGGCAAATTTTCCTTATAATTTTTAATTAAAAATAATTTGAGATATTAAGAGTAAAAATATTATCTCGACAAGAGTGAAAAAACTAAATTGGCATTTAGGCTCAGTAAGAGGGAGTAATAAACACTATTTTCACAAAGCTACTCAACTTTTCTTTTCTGTATATTTTATAAGAGTTATCTCATTTATTTTTTTAGTAATGATACATATTCTTTTAATTTTTATCTGCATTTTCATCTCAGTTCTTCTAAATCTCAACCAAAAAATAGATCTTTAAAAGTTTGAGCCATAGCTATTTCAGATCTTCTAAACTTTTAAGGTTGATCCACAGATAGTAGTCCCATGAAACAATTTTGCATCAAAGTCACTTCCAGCTAATATTTAAATTAACCCGATTCTTATAATTCGTCACCCTTTTCGTTTTATCGCCACTCCTATTTTAAATTAATTTTATAAAAGGACGAAAATACCTTTGGACTTAAAAAGACCAGTGCCGTATTTGACGTGGGGCGACTGGGGCAGCTGCCCGGGGCCCTTTTTTCTTCAAATTGACTTTTAACTTCTTATGATAGTGTTAATGCAAATGAAAAGGGGAGTGGGGTTTGAGAATATTGAGTAACCTATTAGCTATTACAACAAGATAAATATTGTTTAGACACATTATTAAAATGCATAGAAAAATGTGTTGTTAATAATATCAATTTATTACTTATACACTAATAATGTAGAAAGAGTTGGATCAATTGCTTCGTCATTAGTTAATACGATCCGTTTTAAAATACTTATTACTATATAAGTATTTTTGATATTGTTTATTATTTAAGTTTATTTTACATATTGAGGCTAATGTATTGGAATAATATAGTCAAGTTGGATCTTTTGTTTGAATCGTCTAATCACGTATTTTTACAATATTAATTTTTTTGATTTTTGGCTATGCATAACTCAAGATATAAATGATTAAAAGAATGGATTGGATTACATGATGAAGTGTAATTTAGCAAATATAATGGAGTGGAGGACGTATATAATTTTTTCTATTTAGAATTCAATTGAGCAGATAAATCAATTCTTTTGTTTTGTTACGTTTATTTTTGAATTCACAAATACGATACATATATCATATAAAAGGGTCCTAATTGTTTATCTCGCCCTAGGCCACTAAAATCTTAGGAACGGGCCTGAAAAAGACTATAAAATACTTCGAACTCACTCCTTAACACTTTTATCACTTTAAAACTCACTAAATCCACACCAAAAATTTAACTTGCTAAAGGATCGGAATTCGAATCGTTACCATTATAAATTGAGGTATTTTCTAAACTTTACTCGTTTTAAATTCAAAAAATAAAAAATAAAAAGGAAAATGGGGTAGCACAAAACAGATCTGAGATCCATGGCACCCTCGCACAAAACAGGTCTGGGCACCATGGCAGCCTCGCACAAAACGTGCGTGCATAAGTAGTATCAAAAATCAAAGATCACACATTTACAACTGTTAAGTCAATTCCCAATGGTGAAAAATACTCCATATCGAGTTTTTTTTGCTCAAAATTTGATCCTGAAAAAACCAAAATACTAACAAAAGTTTTTTTTTTTTTTTTTTTTTTTTTTTTTTTTTTTTTTGTTTTTTTTTTTTTTTACACTGAGAGTGGAAATATCGAAGGAAGCAATTTTGCTCACCCAAAAAAAAGGTTGACAATTGTCTAAATAGTTTTTTTTTAATATATATATATATATATATATATATATATATATATATATATATATATATATATATATATATATATATATATATATATATATATATATATATATATATATATATATATATATATATATATATATATATATATATATATATATATATATATATATATATATATATATATATATATACAAATTTAGAGAGAGAAGGTCTGGGCTGAGGATGGGCGTTTAGCCGTCATCGCCTAGCTGTTTCTTCCCCGGTTAATCTCCGGCAGCATCTGTGTCAGAAAACACCATGAGAGGCGGTAAATCTGTGCGAGGTAGAGGAGGGGGCAGAGGTAAAGGAGATGAAGCAAGGGTTTCTACCATTGTTACTCGAAGTGGAAGTGGCGAAGCTGGACCGAAAAATCTGAAAGAGCAATTGCAACCTGACCATTCTGATTTGGGACACAACCTTGAACCGACTGAAAGTGTGGGGCAGGAAGATGAATCTACTTCTGAAGAGGAGGACGAAGGCGAGTTAAGAAATGTGCAGAAAGAATTGAGAACAGTTCAGCAGCAATTGCAAGAAATCCAATTGAATTTGAGGAATTCAATTACAACTCCAAACCCAGAACCAGCAAGTGAAAGGGTTACAACAGGCGTGAGTGGAAATCAATTGGAATAGGAGTATCCAGACCTAATATCCAATTCACAATCTGGCAGTAGCAAGGCCACCGGGATAGCACCGCTCCTTCCCTCGTGGAAAGATAAGGTAACTACTCCTAAACCCCAATTGGGAATGACACTTAAATTTGTACCACCCTTGTTTGAAAATGGAGAACTAGTAGTGCAAATTGAGTCTCATGTGGTTAGTGAACTAGTTAGCTTTTGGGAATGTGCTGTGGTTGTTTATGTTGTAGGTGGTAACATTTCAGCTGATATTCTTAGGGGATACATAAGGAAGCATTGGGTATCTGTGAGTATGCATATTGTTCATGTCCACGAAGATGGGTACTTTATTGTGAAATTTAATTCAGAAAAGGATTGTACAGACATCCTCAATGGGGGACCATATTTTCTCAATAAGGCACCCATGATAGTAAAGAAATGGAGTAGAGAATTTGATTTTAAAGATGAAATATTGAGAGTAATTCCTGTTTGGGTTAGACTCCCTAGCCTTCCTCTTCATTGTTGGGATGAGGAAACATTGAGTAGAATAGTAAGTGCAGTAGGAGTGCCCATTCTAGCTGACGAGTGCACGGCTAAACAATCCAAAGTGTCCTATGCGAGAGTCCTAGTGGAGGTTGATATCACGAAAGAGTTTGTGAAGGAGATAAAAATTAGAGATAATAACGGAAAAGAATTCACCCAAAAAGCAATCCCGGAATGGCGGCCATATTATTGCAAATTGTGTCACAAAGTTGGGCATGAATGTAAAGATGAAAAGGAGCCTAATTCTCGAGAGAATAGCAAAGGTGTGGAGGAAGGAAAGACTAAGGGGAAGAGCATGAAATGGATCCCAGCCAATGTTGCTCGAATTATTCAAGGGGTGAATAACATAGAAGACTTAAAAACTAAAATCCATAAGGAGGATATTGTGTTTGAGGAGGCAGCAAAGAACAAAATTGCAGAAGCTGATGGTCTTGAGCATTTTGCAAGGCACACGGGCAGGCCTACGAACAATGAGAACAAAACTGATATGGTGGAGTATGAGACAGCAGCTCAATGCACACTTGAAAATGAGCAACACAGCACGTCTTTTGGACAGCAGGGGGTAGTGGGAGTTTCTGTTGTTTTGGAGGAGAGCACAGGGGATATGCAGGTCGAAACCAAGGCTATGAGCAGCTCTATGTCAGTTGATACAGAAGATGGATGGACCCCAGTCACTCACTACAAGGCTGCACGTAGAAAACAGCAACAATTCATTCCAGGGGCAGTAAATATTCATGATCATCAGCACAGTCCAGGAGATAAAAAAGAAGCAGATATCACAGACCACCATAGGGACGGGAACCCTCTAATTCCCTCCTCGTCATGATTATTGTTTCTTGGAACGTTCGGGGTATGAACAACCCCGTAAAAATCAGGGAAATAAAAGCTTTCCTTGAGTCGAAGAATATTAGTGTAGTTGGTAACTAGAAACAAAGGCCAAAGCTTCCAATGCAAAAAAAATCCAGAATCAGTTAGGCAACAAGTGGAAATGGTACATGAATTACTCGCATCATGAGAATGGTAGAATTTGGGTCGGTTGGCGTTATGACATGTGTAAAGTGGTTCAATGTGACACTCATCAGCAATTTATAGTCACCAAAATTACCCCCATAAATTCAGATGTTAGCTTTCATATCGTCTTTGTTTATGGCTTGCACACTGTTAGTGACCGGAAAGATATGTGGAAAGAGTTGGGAAATTTGAACTTTAATGCAGCCTCGTTATTCATGGGGGATTTTAATGCCGTCTACAAAGATGACCACAGAGAGAATGGCACGCAGGTTACTACTTACGAAACAGCAGATATGCAACAGTGGCTTGAGGATAATGATCTTTACCCCATCACAGAGAGAGGTCACAAGTACTCTTGGACAAATAGAGGGGAGGGGGACAACAGAATCCTAAGTAAGATAGACCACGCAATAGGGAATCTCCAGTGGCTTGATACCTAAAGTTATGCGAGTGTCTGTTACGCTAACTCGCAATTCTCTGACCATACACCCCTGATCTTGAACCTCACAGAGCATGGCCAGAAGCAAAGCAAACCGTTTCGTTTCTTCAATTACTTATGCGATCATCAAGACTTTCTTAGGGTGGTGAAGGAGAATTGGAGTATGGGAGTTAAAGGGGAAGGTTTACAGAGATTTTGGCACAAAATGAACAACGTCAAAAGGGGCTTGAAGCAATTGCACAAAAAAGAGTTCGCGGGGATCAGAAATAAAATTGCTCAATGGGAAGTGCATCTTGATAACATCCAAACTGAGCTACAGCATAACCCCACTAATGATGACCTCCACAAGCAAGAAAAAGAGACGACTGCTTGGGTTCGCAAATGGAGAAATATAGAGGATAAGGCGCTTCATCAGAAGGCTAGGGTCAATTGGATTAGACATGGAGATGAGAACTCTTCTTTCTTTCATGCTTCCATAAAGGAAAGATTGGCGTCGAATAGCATCCATGAGCTCCAGGATGATAGTGGTAACTGGCTTAGAGGCACTAAGGAGATCCAAACTGAGATATCCCGTTTCTATCAAAGCCTTCAAGGGACTGCTACTCCCCACCTGGAAGTGATTGATAGGAAAGTTATGCGTGCAGGGCCTCAAATTGACAACCGCAGGGGACAGGATCTTATTCAAGAGGTGCAAGATGAGGAGATAAAGGATGCTCTTTTTGGGATAAATGATAACAAAGCTCCAGGCATCGACGGGTTTAATGCGTGCTTCTTCAAGAAGGCGTGGGACATCATCAAAATTGATTTCATCGCTGCAGTCAAGGAGTTCTTCAACTCCAACACTCTCTTTCCCCCCTTCAACTGCACCTCGGTTACGCTGATCCCCAAAACCTCAAATGCCAACAGAGTGGGTGACTTCAGACCAATTGCTTGTTGTACAGTAATGTATAAGGTCATATCCAGGGTGCTAGCGGGTAGACTTCAAAAGGTGATGGGTCAGGTGATTGATCAAGCCCAATCAGGTTTTATTCCAGGTAGGCAGATGGCGGATAATATTCTTCTTGCAGCTGAGCTGATCAAAGGGTATAACAGGAAAAACAATAGTCCTAGATGCATGATCAAGATGGACCTTAGGAAAGCCTACGATTCTATAAGCTGGATCTTTTTGTTCTCGGTTATGGATGAAATGGGGTTTCCCCCTAAATTTGTAGACTGGATCAAGTTGTGTGTCTTTACGGTGTCTTTCTCCATCCTTATTAATGGCATGCCCCTGAAGCCGTTCGAAACAAAAAAAAGGCCTTCGCCAAGGAGACCCGATCTCTCCTTACCTCTTCGCCATCGCTATGGAGTACCTCTCTAGACTCATGAAGCATCAGAGTGACACAGCTAGTTTCCACTTCCACCCTAGATGCAAACGCGCGCACATTACTCATCTACTTTTTGCAGATGATCTTCTTCTGTTCTGTAGGGCGGACATTCCTTCAGTTCAAAGTCTGATGAACACTTTTCAGAAATTCTCAAAGGCTTCGGGCCTCGAGGCGAATAATAGTAAAAGCAATGTTTATATTTCAGGGGTTGACGATTAGTGCAAGGAGAGTATCATTCGGCATCTTCACATGGTAGAGGGCTCCTTTCCCTTCAGATACTTGGGAGTTCCCCTCCACTCAAAGAAGCTCAACACTAGGGATTGTAGACCACTTGTGGATAAAATTGTGGGAAGAATTGGGTATTGGTCGTCTAGATTGTTATCTTATGCAGGTCGGATTCAGCTGGTTCGAATTGTTATTGGAGGTATGCATAATTTTTGGGCTCAAATGTTCTGTCTTCCTAAAAAGGTGATCAAAATGGTTGAGAGCATCTGCAGATCGTTTATTTGGACCGGCAAGGAGGGTATCTCTAGAAAGGCAGCAGTCTCTTGGAAACAAATGAGCTTACCTTACTCTAAGGGGGGCCAGAACCTGAGAGATATGTATATTTGGAATAGGGCAGCTATCCTTAAGCACCTGTGGAACATCGCTAGCAACAAAGAGAATTTGTGGGTGAAATGGGTACACAGCTACTACATCAAATTGCACGAGCTTCATGATGTCTTTCCGTCTATTCATGTATCGTGGAGTTTCAAGAAGATAATCAAGCAGAGAGAGCTCCTGGATAAATTAGGTGGTTGGGAAAATATTACTAAAGATGGATCCTTCCACATTGGAAAGGTTTACGAGCGGCTTATTGCGGGGGAGCCTAGGGTCCAATGGGGGAATATTATGATCAGAAATGTGGCTAGCCCGAGCGCCAGATTCATCACGTGGCTTGCAATTCAAGATAAGTTGGCAACGAGGGATCGAGTTGGGAAATGGATTGACATCTCAGACGATACTTGTGTTTTGTGTAATAATGTTCGAGAATCAGCTCATCATCTGTTTTTTTATTGCTTGAATGCAAAGGAAATCCGTTCCAAAGTCTTCAATTTCCTCCCTAGGGGCCTTGACGACCCTGATTTCCATACCGAGATTCAGAGTATGTGCAGAATCAACAAAAAGAGATCTGATCGTGCTAAGCTGATAGTTGGGCTCTGGACGGAAATGATCTACAATATCTGGATGCAGCGCAACAGAATCATTTTTGATAACCATTCCCTCACTCTGAAGGAGGTTATAGATTGTATAGTTTTTAGAGTTGCTGGTAGGGCAAACAGTACAATGGTGGAAATGCTTTGTATCTAGTAGGTAGTTTTGGGTTGTTTTTGGGCTCGCGCTCTCCATTTTTGTAAAGAGCGTTAGCGTTTTTGGTGGTTCGGGGAGGAGTTAATTTCCCCCCTGAGCGTCTGTTTGTCTCTTTCTTGGTATATAATACAAATTAATTGACAAAAAATAAATAAATAAATAAATAAATATATATATATATATATATATATATATATATATATATATATATATATATATATATATATATATATATATATATATATATATATATATATATATATATATATATATATATATATATATATATATATATATATATATATATATATATATATATATATATATATATATGTAGGGTTCTAGTACTGTTAACTTTTAACATGCGGAAAACTAAAACCATCCCAAGATCCAATTATAGACATGAGATGAAACAAATAAATATCACAAAAGCCTCCAAAGACCAAACTTTCGGTTACAGAGAAATTAACATTCTCTTAATAGCACAAAATTAAGAACAATAATTTTAGGGAGTTACACAATTAATGTATTTACTTAATATAACTTATTATATTAAATAGTGGATTATGATTAATATCTAGTCTTACTAAATTAATCACATGAACCTAGACTAATATAGGTCCAAACACACAAAATGGTCTCACACACTGATGTAGTGTGACCCAATAGGTTTAGCGACATTAAGTTCGTTCCATTATCAAATAACGGTTCTGTGACATTTATTGGTCTCTAGTAAAACATAAATGTTACTCAATGTCCACTAAAATAACGTCTCTTCATATACTGACTTAATTACGTTAAACGACGTATAAAATATTCACTTGATTATTGAACATTTCTAACAATCTCCCACTTGTTCAAGAAACAAGTTTACTTAGAGTTGTAGGACTTCTCCCATTAACTCCCACTTGCTCCAACAAGTTGTGAATCTCAAATCCTTTGTCAACTTTAGTCCTTATCAAACATAAGGTAAGAACAACTGTCATCCTTATTTGGTCTGATCATGTTCCTCGGACTCATGAGATGAACTGAAAAACAAATAATTATCTCCATAATTCATTTGTGCATGGCCATGCGTTTTACAGTTCCAACTCTCCGAGTGGCCTGAGACTAATAACCCTAAAAGGGTATGACAATTCCATCTTATCCCTCCTCTATTCGCTATGTGATTCATAAAATTCCTGAGTACAACCCTTATAGCCCCCTTTTACGGCATGGCGCTAGATTGCATCAAAGAACAATAATTCTCACATACGAAGTCAGTGAGAAATTCAGGTCTAAGGATTCTATTTATAAGTCAATTTGAGATATTCTTATGACGCTAGTGTTCTTAAAGAATACTCAATAGAGGGTCATGTCCAAATAGAGATACTCAATCTCTATCAATGCGATTGACTAGACATCCAATGTCTCTATGGTCTATGAACACGATCATCAATCAATAACATTCTAACCATTTCTGGTAATTGGCGTCCAACTCAACTACCTGGCTAGGGACTTAAAATAATCTAAGTTCTCTAGTTCACATTATAGGGTTCATTTGTCAGATCACATCTAACAACCTATATAGACTTTATAGATTATAATTTGGACTTCAATTAATTCTAAACCATCATTAAATGAATAAGTACAATACTTTAAAAGGATAATCATGAATATATGCATCTCATGCACAAAACTGACATCTAAACTCTTGATGTCTATCCCAACTAAAAACATCTCATGATTTTAACTGAGACAATGGTTTAGTTATTAGGTATAGTTACCTAATAAAATTTACGCTTCTATAGTTTACTTAACATCATTTGTAGAATTTTCTTTAGTTCAGTTGGAACTCTTCCAACTAACATCGCTTTCGTTTAGATTAAAGAAGTAACTAGATTACAATCAGAAAGTTAGCATTCGTGTAACCCTTTACACATGATTTAGATACACCTCCAAAACCCAAGAACGTATCCTTAATCCTGTTAAGGTACGTTAAGATTCTTGATCGTCGTCCAATGGTCATTACCAGGACACGATTGGTATCTGTTCGTCATGCTCAAAGCACACGAAACATTTGGTCGGGTACATATCATAGCATACATGATAGATCTAATAGCTGAAGCGTATGGAATCTTACTCATCATCTCTAGCTCATCAGGTGTCATTGGACACTGCTTCTTGCTAAGAGATATGTCATGAGACATGGGAAGAAAAACCCTTCTTAGAGTTTGTCATATTGAACCTATCAAGGACCTTATCAATATAAGTCCTTTGACTAAGCCCAATCATCCGTCTTGATCTATCTCTATAGATTCGGATGCCCAAAATGTACTGAGCCTCTCCAAGGTCTTTCATAGAGAAACAACTACTTAGCCAAGCCTTAATAGACTCAAGCATTTGTACACTGTTCCCAACAATCAGTATGTCATCCACATACAAAACTAAGAAAACAACAAAAAAATACTCCCACTGAGTTTCTTGTATACACAAGACTTTTACCATCCAAGTCAGTCTTTATCTTATAAATCCACTTGCACTCGATCAGTCTAGCATCTTCAGGCAAGTCAACCAAGTTCCAAACTTGATTGTCATACATGGACTCCATTTCAGATTTCATGGCTCCAAGCCATAGTTCAGAGTCAGAACTCTCCATTGCTGCCTTATAGGTTGTAGGTTCTTCCTTATCTAATATAAGGACTGTTAACTTTTAACATGCGGAAAACTAAAACCATCCCAAGATCCAATTATAGACATGAGATGAAACAAATAAATATCGGGACAAGAAATTATACCTTTGTAGTGTGAATCCACTAGCAAAATATAATAACGAGACAAGAACCGCAAATGAAGTTCCTTTAGTGTAGTCCACCAACAATGACTCGTAAGACCCCGTATACTAGTACGTCGTTTAAGAACAATTCTTAAACTAATTTTGTGTGTATACAACTCTTGTATATGACCTCACTTATAATTTGTTAAGACCACATACGCAAAGTTTCTTAGTCTTAAAATTGATAATCAAAGAATATTACCACATATCATAATATGTGAAATCTTGCGGTAATCCTACCTTTATAATCAGGGGCGGACCCAGGATTTGAAAGATGGGGTTGCACAACTTATTTATATGTATTTTACCGTACGTTTAAACAAACTTATATTGTTATTTTACATCGATAAGGAATAAGATATAGAAAAAAGATACATAAATAAAGCAAAACTCCACTAACCCTTTAATTGTT